>LR750130.1:161481-285334 GCA_902729485.2 Mus minutoides
AAAAAAAAAAAAAAAAAAAACTGAGGGTTTTGCAGTATAACATTGTTTCTGTAGAGTCATCAGCTGTAATAAATTTATCACTGTAGTGCCAAGTTTAAATGGTAGAGTTAGGCTACGTACATGGAAGGACAAGAATTAAGTGGGAACTCTATATTCTGCTCAATTTTGCTGTGAATCCAAGAAAGTGACAGTAAAAGAGACATTAAAACTAATCAGAGTCTACTTTTCTCTAAAAAAAAAATTAATAGAAACAATTACACTGATGAACAAACATTAAATTTATGGACTATACACATGGTAAAAAAAAATGCTGCGTTCTGTTGAGGTATTCATATACCAGAAATACCTTATATATTACATATTATAGAAACTGGGTTTTTTAACCTTATGCGAAAAAAACTAGAGTCTTCTACCAACAAAAACAAATTCTCTGGAATTAAAGTATATTACTTTCTTTGATTTTATTAGATAATATTACTCAATTGTAAATCAAAGCAATCAAGTCTAGTCATATAAACACTCATTACAGAAACACAAAAGTATTACCTGAAACAAAAAGCTCAGAACATTGAAGTCAATTTACTTGCAACTGTAATATATGCAAAACTACACACACACAAAAGAAATCTGGAGTCTATGTATGTCTGCATCTCATCCAGGTGGAATCATAATTTGTAATTCTAATTGCAAGAAAGTTCTCTATACATACTATTTTAATTTCAGCCTAGATTACTATTATCTTCATTTAGTTTTTTATTTTAAAGTCAAGTTTTGGGGCTGGTGAGATGGCTCAGCGGGTAAGAGCACCGACTGCTCTTCCGAAGGTGATGAGTTCAAATCCCAGCAACCACATGGTGGCTTACAACCACCCATAATGAGATCTGACGCCCTCCTCTGGTGCGTCTGAAGTCAGCTACAGCATACTTATGAATAATAATAATAATAATAATAATAAAAGAATCTTTGAACCGGAGAGACCAACCAGAGCGAGCGGGGCTGTCCGGAGGGAGCGGGGCTGAACGGGACGGCCGGAGCGAGCGATTGGGCCAACTAGAGTGAGCAGGCCGGCCGGAGCAAGCGGGGTCGAGCGGAGCGAGTGGGGTTGACTGGAACAAGGGAAATAAATAAATAAATAAACTCAAGTTTTTCTTTCCAAAACTTCACATGTAATTAATTAATTCACTGTCTACTGGGGAGGCTTAAGTTCAAGAATTCTCAGTAAAGGCCATTCTCAAACAAGTGATGCTTGATCTAGTTGTACTATCAATACCCATAATTCATTTACTCTTATCACTGTAGGAATCAAGGATAAATATAATCACAAGTCAACATTCTTTATTAAAGATCTTTGACATCTAATTTCTTCTAACAATTTACTTTAGAAACCACTTTAGAATGGATTGCTTCTCAGTTATTGGCACCTCATACTTCTCTTACCACTCCTGGGCATATACCCAAAAGATGCTTCAACATATAACAAGGACACATGCTCTACTATGTCCATAGCAGCATTACTTATAATAGCCAGAAGCCAGAAACAACCCAGACGTCCCTCAACAGAGGAATGGATACAGAAAATATGGTACAGTTACATAATAGAGTACTACTTAGCTATTAAAAACAATGACTTCATAAAATTTGCAGGCAAATGGATGGAACTAGAAAATATCCTGAGTGAGGTAACACAATCACAAAAGAACACACATGGTATGTACTCAGTAAGTGGATATTTAGGGAAAAAAAGCTTCGAATACCCATGATACAACTCACAGACCATATGAGGCTCAAGAAGAAGGAAGACCAAAATGTGGATCCTTCAATCCTACTTAGAAGGGAGAACAAAATAATCATGGAAGGTAGAAGGAGGAAGGAACCTGGAAGGGACAGGGAGGGGGAGGGAAAAGAGGAGCAGGATAAGGTGTGGGAGGAGATGGGGGGAGGGGGGAGAAGGTACAGAAGGTAAGGAAATTGAACAGGGGTATGTAGCAGTGGGGGATGGGGAACTAGGGGTAGCCACTAGAAAGTCCCAGATGCCAAGAAAGCAAGAGGTTCCCAGGACCCAACAGGGATGGCATTAGCTGAAATACCCAACAAAGAGGAGAGACAACCTGTACAGACCATATCCAGAGGTTAGGCATGGCCCCTGGTTGAGAGATGAGCCACCTACCCACCTCAAAAATACTAACACAAAATTGTTCCTGCCTAAAGGAAATGCAGAGACAAAGAGTGGAGCAGAGACTGAAGGAAAGGCCATCCAGAGACTGCCCCACGTAGGGATCCATACTATCTGCAGACACCAAACCTAGACACTATTGCTGATACCAAGAAATACTTGCTGACAGGAGCCTGGTATGGCTGTCCCCTGAGAGGCTCTGTCAGAGCTTGACCAATACAGATGTGGATGCTTGAAGCCAACCATCAAACTGAGCAAGGGGACTGCAATGGAGGAGTTAAGGGAAGGGCTGAAGGAGCTGAAGGAGTTTGTAACCCCATAGGAAGAAGACTTTCCAAAGCTCTCAGGGACTAAATCACAAACCAAAGAGTATACATAAAGGGAACCATGGCTCCAGCTGCTATATGTAGCAGAGTATTGCCTTATCTGGGATCAATGGGAGGGGAGGCCTTGGTCCTGTGGAAACTCGATGCCCCAACACAGGGGGAATGCTAGGGCAGTGTGGCGGGAATGGGGGTTAGGGGGAGCTCCCTCACAGAAGCAGTGGGGAGGGCAGATGTGATAGGGGGTTTGCAGATGGGAAACCGGGATAACATTTGAAATATAAAAAAATAAAATAATCAATTAAAAAAATAAAATAAAAAAATGAAAAAAAGAAAAAGTTAAGATTATACTCCTTTCTATAATATCACATTCAGGAACACTATGGCTCTGTAGAATATGCCAATACAACATTGAAATGAACATCCACTCACAATAAGACAAGTATCTTCAACTCCATAACTCATGTTCAAGACAAGTCTCGTTATCACCACCATTATCATTTACAGCTGTCATACTATACTTCTTAAACATATCAAAACTCATACTATATAATGAGTTATTGGTTGCAAAAGATGATTCATTTTTGCACCTGTCTTTCATGCCTTTTATGGTTGAACAAAAAAACCCACCTACCTTTGTTTTTTTACAAGTATTAAGTTTTGAGACTAAAGAGATGGCTTACTATTAAGAGCACTGGCTGCATGGGCATGGTAGCATACACCTCTAATCCCAGCACTGGAGGCAGAGGCAGGTGAAGCCCTGTGAGTTCGAGGCCCGTGAGTTCCAGGACAGTCAGAGCTACATAATAAGAGAAACATAAAAAAGAGCACCACTGGCTGCTTTTCAGAGGACCCAATTGAAGTCCTAGTACCCACATGGTGGCTCACAACTGTCTGAAGCTCAAGTTCCAGGAGATCTATCACCTATTCCTGGCCTCTGAGCCTCCTGAACATACCAGGCATATACATGGCTCACATATATATATATATATATATATATATATATATATATATATATATATATATATATATATATATATATATACAGGCAAAACACTCATATACAGAAAATAAAAATAAATAAATCTTAAATATGTTTATTATTTGTGTGTTTGGGGAGGCATGACATAGTGTACTGGTAGAAGTCAGGGACAACTCTATGAAGTCAAGTCTTTCTCTTGCTCTTTCTCTTCATGTGGATTACAGGGATCAAACTCAGATCACAAGTCCCTCTAAGCCATCTCACAGGCGTATATTAACTCTATTTTAATATTTTCTGGTAAAATCTATAATAATTTACAACTGTAAAAAATGTTTTGCACCAGGTGGTGGTGGTGGCCATGGTGCAGAAATACCAGCACTTGAGGAAGAGGCAGCTGGACCTCTAAATTCAAGGCCAGTTAGGTCTACAAAGAAAACAGATCGAAAAACAAAAACAAAACAAAACAAAAAGTTTCTGCTCAGGGATTTTGTGTTTTTGTATTTAATAATAGACACATTTTGCTTTTCCTATTCTTTATGTTCTATACAACTGTTAAAAGGGTTGCCAAGGGCTAGAGAGATGACTCAGGGGTTAAGAGAATGTACTGCCCTAGCAGAGGACCAAACTATAGTTGCCAGAAACTAAGTCATGTGACTCACAATCACCTATAAATCCCTATGCCAGTGGATCCAACAGCTCTGGCCTCCATGGGCACCAGCACTCTTATGAACATATTCATGCAATACACAAAAAAATGTTTTTGAAGTTCCTTAGATAAATGGCTCTTCCTAAATTCCTACAGAAATACACATCTTATTAAAAAAAAAAAAAAAAAAAAAAGCCAACAAGATGGCTCAGCTTCTAAGAGAGTTTGTCTCAAAGTCTGACAACCTGAATTCAATCCCTAATACTCAGACAGTGGAAGATATAACTCACTCCCCAAGTTATCCTCTGATCTCTACATGCACATGCATGACCACATACATACACAAAAACAGGCACATATACAAAATAAATGCAAAACATTTTTGAAGAAAATGGTTTATATTTTTAGAAGTTTTATTTTACATCACCTAATAACTAATTTTTTTTAATTTTCTAGTGGTGTTCTATTAGTCTTTAATACTTTGTAGACCGGATCCTACTGATGTGAACTGAAATTCCCAGGAAGAAAGTCATACCTGTGTTAAAGATTCTACAAGGCAAACTGAATTAGAACAACCAAGACTACAGAGAGCCAAATAATCTGACTATCTACAGCTCCCGTAATAACTAATCATTGCCCAGCTCTGTGTTAGCCCTAACAATCTTATGACTTCCAGGAATGTTCAAAGAGATCCCAAGCTTCTACTACCCACAGCCTAAAATACCATCAGACAGAACCAGGCGTAGTGGCGCACGTCTTTAATCCCAGCACTCGGGAGGCAGAGGCAGGTGGATTTCTGAGTTCGAGGCCAGCCTGGTCTACAAAGTGAGTTCCAGGACAGCTAGGACAATACAGAGAAACCCTGTCTCGAAAAACCAAAAAACAAAACAACAACAACAACAAAAAAACCCCATCAGACAGTATTTGAAGCCTACAGCAGAGGTTCCCCTGCTGTACTGTAACCACCTAACCTGATGTTTCCAACAAACATTGGTTCCTAGCTTTCTTTGTTCTGTTTTATAAAATCCTCATTAGGGCAAATGAGATGGTATTTATCAACAAGCCTGATAGTCTAAGATCAATCTCCAAAACCCACATAGTAGAAAAGAGAGAACTGTCTCCCACAAGTTGTTCTCGCCTCCACATAGGCATGTGCTATGGCATGTGCACACATACATGCTAAATTAAATGCAAAGAACTTATTCACCTATTGCCACACTGGAAAATGGGAGATGGATATAATATTCTCCAGTTGTGTGCCCACTACTGAACCAGCCAGGCTCCAATGCCTAGCTACAAATCCATACTCACAAAACAGTTAAATTTAGTGAGTTCCAAAACAAAAAAATATCCTTAATAAAGAATAAACTTTATATTCTAGCAGCTTCAAACAAGAGGCTCTACATTTTCATTTTGTATTGGGCCCTGAAAATTACCAGCATTTATTTTCTGGCAAACAAATATAAATAAATCTGGAGTGAAATGTAACAAACATTATTTATAAACATTCATAAAAGACAATTTAAGAGATACAGATAAAGTGGCCTGAAGAGATAGCTAAATGGACAAAGTATCTGCTGCAAAAACATGAAGACTTGACTTCAAATCCCAATCACCACATAAAAGTCCAGCCCAATGGAGCACATCTGTAATCCTAGCAGTGGGCAACTGGAGGTAAAAAGGCAGATCCCAGGAGCTTACTGGCTAGTCAAGCCTGCCTTCAGGATAAAGTTTCGAACTAAGAACTATGGTCAAAAAATATAACAAACAAAACAAAAATGTGTACTGATGATGGGAATGCCCAAATGCATTGTAGTTTTTTAAAGGCTCCTCAAATATATTAAAACCAGAATAACCTATGCTACACAACTTGGATCTTATTTTTTACAAAAGGCCCATGCTTACTCATCAATAACAAAGGTGGTAGAAACTTTTAAACATAGGGCCTAGTAGAAAGTCTAATCATAAGGTAGGACTAGTGGGATGGCTCGGTGGCTCAGACATTTGCCACCAAGCCTAAGGACCTTATTTTGACAACTAGATTCCATATCATAGAATGAAAAAACGGACTTATTTGAAGGCTGTCTGTCCTGACCTACACACACACACACACACACACACACACACACACACACGGAGGGGGGGGGAATACAATTTTACAATTTACAAATTCAAACCTACAACTTCAAAATGAAATTTAAAATATTAATCATTAGAAACATGCCCTTAAGGGGGACTAACTCTGTTAATTTCCTGGATGTAAGATAAGGTTTTGCAACTCACTGCATCAATGATGTGCAACCTCACCAAATATCCAAAACCAACAAGGTCAGTCAATTAGAATGAAACCTCCAGAACTGTGCACCTTTTCTCTTTGTAAGGTGATTTTCTTTGGTTTTGGTTTGGGTATTTATTTTTATAAAAATGGAAAACAACCCAGAAAAATTACTCCAAAAAAATGCAATGGTGAGTTGGACACCTCCCAAATGCTTAAGAGGTGGAAAGAGGAGGATTAAGGAAGCATTCAAGGCTAGCCTCAACAACATAGCAAAGCTGAGGGCAGCCTAGGCTACCTGAGATCTACAATGTTTCTGAACCTGAGATAATGTCAGTCTTTGGAACTAGTTTGCAGGAGTTTGGAAAAGTTTGAAGGAAAACTAGATAAAGCCAAGAATGCTAAAACCACCCAATAATTCATGGGTCATTGTAATAAGGGTTCAAAAGACCAGAATGATGACAGGAATGTGGGCCAGTAAAAGCTATGCTGCTGCTGTTTCAGATGGAAGGGACTGATGACAACTGAATTACAGGCTACCCTTTTTAAACAGTGGCAATTGGGATGGCTGGCTTTTATTCAAGTTCTCTTAAAAATAACAGATAAGTTTATATGGAGAGAAATTTCCTAGGTAGCAAAACACTCAGACAGTGGCCTATAAATCATTAATTATTGGCTGCTTTTACAGCAAATTAGCCCAATTTTACAGAAAACTGAGAGCAAAGAGAAACAGAGCAGAAAGATTTGGGGAATTTGCAGTTTGGAAAAATGGAGTTGGGGGATGTTAAGGGTGAAGCCAAGACACAATTGCTTCATAAAGAGTGTAGAACCTGTCAAACTTCCATAAAAATGTTTTTAAAGGAAAAGATCTATTTTGACAGTTTCAAAGATTTCAGTCTACATTCATCTGGTTCTATTATGGTAGGCCTGAGATGAAGCATAGCATACAACTTAATATATCAGTCTAGCCAATTTGGAAAACCAGCAGTTCCTAATAAAACTGAACATAAATATATCAAAACATTCAGAAACTTCACTCTTAAATGTATAGGCAAGAAAAACCACACCTGGGGCTGGAGAGATGGCTCAGTGGTTAAGAAGACAAGGTCCTGAGTTCAATTCCCAGCAACCACATGGTGGCTCACAACAATCCATAATGAGATCTGATGCCCTCTTCTAGGTGTCTGAAGGCAGCTACAGTGTACTTACACATAATAAATAAATAAATCTTTAAAAAACAATAAAAAAGAAAAACCACACCTACATTGATTTTTTTTAAAAAAGAAAGAAAAAAAAAAGCCCTATAACCTCCCAAAGGCCCATCAAATGATGAATAAATACAATGTGATATATTTCAGAGACTGCAATAATACTTCTCCATAAAAAAGGATGAAGGTGCTGGTTACAGTATGGGCAAACCTTAAAAACATTAAACTTGGGCTGGAGAGACAGCTCAGTGGTTAAGAACACTGACTGTTCTTCCAGAAGTCCTGAGTTCAATCCCCAGCAACCATATGGGGGCTCACCTGTAATAGGACCCGATGCCCTCCTCTGGTGTGTCTGAAGAGAACAACAATGTACTCACATACATAAAATAAATAAATCTTTTTTAAAAAAAATAAGCTTAGTGGAAGAGAACAGTCACACACTGCATGACTGCAGTTATATAAAATGTCCAGAGCCGGGGCTGGTGAGATGGCTCAGCGGGTAAGAGCACCCGACTGCTCTTCCGAAGGTGATAAGTTCAAATCCCAGCATCCACATGGTGGCTCACAACCATCCGTAACGAGATCTGGCGCCCTCTTCTGGGGTGTCTGAAGACAGCTACAGTGTACTTACATATAATAAATAAAATAAATCTAAAAAAAAAAAAGTCCAGAGCCGGACGTGGTGGCACACGCCTTTAATCCCAGCACTTGGGAGGCTGAGGCAGGCATATTTCTGAGTTCAAGGCCAGCCTGGTCTACAAAGTGAGTTCCAGGACAGCCAAGGCTACAGAGAAACCCTGTCTCAATAAATGATAGATAGATAGATAGATAGATAGATAGATAGATAGATAGATAAAAATAAAATATCCAGAAGAAGCATACTCTCCAGAGGAAGCTTAGTGGTCACCAAGGTCTAAGAGGCTGAAATGGGAAGTAATTGTTAATGAATCTTTTTGGGATAATAAACTATTAGGGAATTAAATGCTTGCAACCATTATACAACCTTACAACTACACTAAATTGTATATACCACTAACCTGTGGTACTTTAAAAGATTTGTGTGTGTGTGTGTGTGTGTGTGTGTGTGTGTGTGTGTGTATACATGCCTCATGAATGAAGGTACTGGAGGAGGCCAGAAGAGGGTACTGATTTCCACAATTTGTCCACTAACCTATATTATACATACAAGTATGTATACATGTATGTATGTATTTGTATATATATATATATATATATATATATATATATATATATATATATACACACACACACACACACACACACACACATATATTCATTCATTCATTCTCTCTCTAATTCTGTAAAAAAAAAAAAAAAGACGCTAGCCAGGCATCATAGTGGCACCCACCTTTGATCCAAGCACCTGGAGGTATATGCCAGCCAGGTCTACATAGTAAATTCCAGGATAGCCAGGACTATATAAAAAGATCCTGTCTCAAAAACTAAGAAACACATAAATTTTAAAAATGCAAGCTATTGAGAGGATTAAAAAAAAAAAAAAAGCCGGCAGTGGTGGTACACACCTTTAATCCTAGCACTCAGGAGGCAGAGGTTGGTGGATCTGAGTTTGAGGCCAGCGGGCTCTACAGAGTGAGTTCCAGGACAGCCAGAGCTACACAGAGAAACCCTATCAAAACAAGAACAACAAAAACAAACAACAACAACAACAACAACAAAAACCTGTGGGGCTGAATTCCCAGCATCTATGCCACATGGCTTATAACTGCCCGTAACTTGAGTTCCTGGGAAGCCCTCTTGTGGCCTCCTCAGACAGCCACACTTATGTGTACAAACACACATAGATACATACAAAATTAAAAATAAAGTAAAACTGCTAGATATGGTAGATCGTGCATTTAATCCCAGAACTCTAAAGGCAGAGACAAGGGGATCTCTGAGGATAACCTAATCTGAGGATAAGCCTGTCTAAAAAAAAAAAAAAAACAGTTTGATTACCACTGAGTACTCTAAATCTACACAACAGATACCCAAAAGTTAATAATAACTAGCTGATTTGAATAATTAAAATTATTAAATTACAATGACTAAAAGATAAATTTTACTTGTTTTGATGCCCTGTAACTATCCAGAATTAGTATCCTTTTGCAATTATGTTTGACACTCACAACATGGAATACTGGTGAGGCTCTCACTCTGATTCTAGGATAGTCTCAAATCAAATCCTGACTCGGCTGCAAACTAGATGTGATTTTGTACTTAACTCTTCTAACATCTCCTTTCCTTACCAGTAAATAAGAATAATATAAAAGACTGTTGTACAGATTAAGTTAATTTTCTAAGATCTTGCGATAGTTATCTGTACAAAGAACTATGAACTCAGTCTATATCAAGTATCAATTTAAAACTATCTGACTTGTGTAATTAAGAGAAAATATCTGTTTTTCCTTCAGTGCAAGGAGTTAACCTCAGGGCCTTATATGTGTTTTACACTAACTTCTCCATAGTTTCTTAAATCTCTGTGTGTGTGTGCACGCACACATACATGCATGTACCACAGCACAAAAATGGAGCTCAGAGGACAACTTGCAGGAATTGGTGTTCTCCTTGCATCACATGTGTCCCCGGGATCATCGTCAGAATCAGCAGTAAATACCTCTACCCTATGAACCATCCTGCCAGCCTTCCCTAATTTTTGTAAGCCATAAGATGTTTTGTATAGAGTTAGTCTTTGCTCAATTTTATTGGTTTACAGTAAGTTTGTATACTTTTTCTTTTTCCAACTACATAAACAATTTAAAAAGTAAAACTACTGGGTATACTAGTGCGTACATTTAATCCCAGAACCCTGAATTTGAGGACACCTTACATAGTATAGCCTTCTTAATATCCTAACCTACTGTTTTCAAATCAAAAGAATGAAAAACTTCCTTACAGGTCATAGAAGCTATTAGCAATGAAGCCAAGTTAGAAAAACAAAAATATTGGACTACAGGTCAGAAACCATTTCTATCACAACTCAAAACGTTAATTACCTCATATGGTGATCTCAATTACAATATTTAAAGTTTTTTTCAAAACATGTCTTAGTATAGAGTACAAATAGAAATGTTGGTTAAAGTAAACAGTTGAATGAATGAATAAATGATCAACCTTAGGCAGTTTCCTCTTCTATAAAATTGAGAAAATATTCACTAGATCTGATAAGCAAGTGACATGTATATACTAGGAATAAAGACCTGCTTTGAATCTGTCACCTATGTTCTTCAGCAGATATCTCAACCTGTGAGTCACAAACAGTTTTCATAGGCTTAAGATAAAACAAGTAAAGAAATGCATTTAAAAAGCCTTAGCACAGTACCTGGGAAAAGAATAAGTAGTCTAATAAATTTTCTTCTCTCCTTCAATACACAGAATAACAAACATACAATGAAAAAAAGACATGAAGATAACACTGAAACTATTAATTCAATAGAGATATCTGAAGTGTTAATATTTGCATTTAGGTACTTTTCCTATTTGGATATTTGAAAAGTGAAGCATGAAGACATGCTGGTTTTTAAACTTCCTTGAATTATATGATCACCTACTACTCCAAACCTACAACAATTGATTTAAAAGCATGTAAACTATCCTAAGTTCTGTAACATTTTTTTTAAATCTACATATTCTACTTTTTTTTGGGTTTTTTTTTTTTTTGGTTTTTTTCGAGACAGGGTTTCTCTGTGTAGCCCTGGCTGTCCTGGAACTCACTTTGTAGACCAGGCTGGCCTCGAACTCAGAAATCCGCCTGCCTCTGCCTCCCGAGTGCTGGGATTAAAGGCGTGCGCCACCACGCCCGGCCATATTCTACTTTTGACAAACCAGTGTCCCTTCCTTTGCATGTTTTGGGTGTTATGCTGGACTTCACTAACACTAGACACGCACTCTACTACTAAGCTACACCCTGAATACTATGTTTTTTAAAGATTTGTTATTGTAAATAAGTACATTGTAGCTGTCTTCAGAAGAGGGCATCAGAATGGTTGTGTGCCACCATGTGGCTGGCAGGACCCAAACTCAGGACCTTCAGAAGAGCAGTCAGTGCTCTTACCTGCTGAGCCATCTCTCTAGCTCCTGAATACTTTTTTTTTTTTTTAAGATTTAGTTAGTTAGTTAGTTGGTTATTTTATGTATGTGAGTACACTGTCGCTCTCTTCAGACATACCAGAAGAGGGCATCAGATCCTATTCCAGATGGTTGTGAGTCACCATTGGTTGCTGGGAATTGAACCCAGGACCTCTGGAAAAGCAGTCAGATGGATGAGCCATCTCTCCAGCCCCCTATTTTTTACTTAAAATAATAAAACAAAACAACAACAACAAAAAAAAACCCACTAAGATTACAAAAGATCGCAGAATGTCAGTCAAATGTTTAAGGAATTACTTTTGTATCGAAATGAAGAAACATGGTATAAAACTGAAATCTCTCGCAAGCTACAAGATTCATCTGCTTTAAAGTTTGATAATCTTTTTTAAAATGTTTAACCAACGTTAAGGTAACAGTAATTAATCCCATTCAGGTACTGACTAGAAATCCCGCTGCTTCTTTGAGGTCTAACCACCTCATTCTTTTGTAATCACACACAGCTAAAACTTGTGCTAAACAACACTTATGAGCATCGGGATTTGCAGGTTAAGTCTTGAATGTCTTGTTTCTCTGAAAGCAAATCTTTTCATAGTCAGTAAATTCAGTTTTCTATCCATGGATACTGATATAAAGAATATAATCTAGGGGCTGGAGAGATGGCTCAGTGGTTAAGAGGACTGACTGCTCTTCTGAAGGTCCTGAGTTCAAATCCCAGCAACCACATGGTGGCTCACAACCATCTGTAATGAAATCTGCCACCCTCTTCTCTCTCTTCCAGTATGTCTGAAGACAGCTACAATGAACTTACATATAATAATAAATAAATCTTTAAAAAACAAAACAAAAAAAGAACACAATCTAGATGAGTGGTGGTGACTCACCACTTTAATCTCATCACTCAGGAGGCAGAGGCAGTCTGATCACTGTGAGGGTTACAGATCCAGTTCCAAGACAGCCAATGCTACACAGAGAAACCCTGTCTCAAAATGCTCCCCTTCCCCAAAGGAACAAAAGAAAATAAGCATTTATGTATGTCAAGGTTAATTTTGAGCTTAAAAAAGGATCTCTACTTTTACAAAAATGTACATGCTATAAGAACAAATAAAAATCACCTTTAAACCAGGCAGTGGTGGCACATGCCTTCAATCCTAGCACTTGGGAGACATAGGCAGGAGGATTTCTGAGTTTGAGGCCAGCCTGGTCTACAAAGTGAGTTCCAGGACAGCCAGGGTACACAGAGAAACCCTGTCTCGAAAAACCAAAAAGAAAAAAAAAAAAAAATTCACCTCCAAGAGCTGCCTTATAAAAGTATTTACAATTGCAGTCATAAAATTTCATTTTAAAGCTTAAATTTAACATGCAAAGCACTATTCTTAAATTAACCAAAATGAGATGTAATTCTAGATAAGTTAGAGTTTACAAATTTGAAGTAAGTTTATTATGTATGTGTCAATACCTTGTGACTGTACTAACAGTTTGGCCAAAGCTAACGAAGACTTTCTATGGTTAGATGTTCACCATACTTAAAACATGAACATGTCATTCACTTTCACTTCCACTTTTAGACTCTTTTAAGGAAGCTTTACTTTTTTTAACCATTTTCTACACTAGCCAAATAAAGCTACGCAAAGAAAAGAGCATAGTATCTAAGAGGTTAAAGTAACTTCCTTTTGTTTATAATATTTTAAAAATGAGAAACGGCTTAAACTTCTCTTCCCAACATAGATGGTGTTTAAGCCCTCTGTATAATTTGTTTATAAAGGTACCATAAAGCACACTGTATCCTTGTGAGCTATCTTAAGAAAAGCCAACAACATAGATGGTGTTTAAGCCCTCTGTATAATTTGCTTATAAAGGCACCATAAAGCACACTGTATCCTCGTGAGCTATCTTAAGAAAAGCCAAATCAAACAATATTTCATAGTTTTACAAGTTGTGGCTAATCGGTAGTAGGATGTAAGTGTACACCATATTTCTGAGGGGATACACATGGGCTCTGAGTAAAGAAAATGTTAAATGCATACACACGCAGTCGACATTTAAAACTTCCACAATTCAACATTTGGGAATGGCATTTTCCCTAAATTATCAGATCCACTTGGGATTATCCGATTCTATTCCTTTTAAAACAGAGTATGTTGTTTCACCAAGTGCTTCAAACACATTCCTGCTACGAGGCACGCTCTGAACGGGGAGGTGATATATAGATATAAAAGGTTATATGACCTCCTCGAGCTAATTATTAAATGCATTCCAACAAATCACAATTCAAATTGCATTTCTAGACACTAAGATTACAAAAGATCGCAGAATGTCAGTCAAATGTTTAAGGAATTACTTTTGTATCGAAATGAAGAAACATGGTATAAAACTGAAATCTCTCGCAAGCTACAAGATTCATCTGCTTTAAAGTTTGATAATCTTTTTTAAAATGTTTAACCAACGTTAAGGTAACAGTAATTAATCCCATTCAGGTACTGACTAGAAATCCCGCTGCTTCTTTGAGGTCTAACCACCTCATTCTTTTGTAATCCTGATATCAAAAGGATCAGAAACCACTTGCGGAGGCGTGCGACACACTGGGGAAGTGCTGTCTGTTTACAAATACCAATCTCACAGTTACCCACGTCAAAAGCGCGCATTACCACCTTTCGACTGGGGGGCGGGGGGGGGGGGAAACAGAGACGGCGGGCGAGCAGGAAAGGAAATCCACACAAACCTACCTCTGCTCCCTCCGGACAAGGACAAGCCCGGGGGAGGGGGGGGGACACGCTATCTCGGTGTGTGTGTTTACAAGTGTATATATACATACACATACACAGGGTGAAAGAAAGGCACACAATACACACGCACTGGATCTAAGCGAAGGCTAGACCAATCCCGTTAACTCAGATACTCCTACCCCGTCTACAACAGGTTTCGGTGGCCGGACGGGCGCCCCAGCTTTCCCTAAGGTCGGCCCCCCAAAGCCCTCCTCAGGCCGCCCAGGCCGCCTTTCTCGACTTCCCTCCTTTCCTCGGCTTTTCCCCCGGGACACCAGAAGCCAGTTCCAGCCCAGGAGGAAGTGCCAGGCCCCGAGGGGGCGGCGGAGACGCGCTCCGGCGGCCCCAACACCTGCGAGGCGCCGTACCTGAAGGGGGACAAGCGGGGGGCCTCCTGGCTCGGCGGCCGAGCACACCCCCTCGGCAGCCCGCGCAGAGCAGCGGCCCGCAGCCCCGTACCTGAGAAGCCCGCGAGCTACAGGCGCGCGCGACGCCTCCTCATCTCAGAGGCTCCGGCTCCCCCTCCGCCTCCCGCTGCCGCCCCCGTCGCCGCCGCCGTCGCCGCCGCCGCCGCCGCCGATGGAGGCCAGGACACGAAGAGCTCAGGACTCCACCGCCATGTCCGCCGCGCCGCGAACTGCATTGTGGGGGGGAAGGGACGGGGAGGGGGAGGAGGAGGGAGCGAGAGAAAGAGGAGGACCCACTGAGGGGAGGGGGCTGAGGGAGAGTGGCGCCGGGCCGAGGGGGGAGGGGAGGCGGAGGCTCTCCCCAGCCTGGGATCTCGGCGGGGATGGGAGGAGATAGCCTCGGAGGCGGGGAGAAGAGCCTCCCAGGGCTGGGTTCAGGGGCTCCCTCTCCTTTAATTCTGGGGATCCCCCCCAAGCACCCGTCAAACCTCGGCGGAGGAGGGGGTAGAACGGGGGGGAGGGGCTTTGCTTCGGGGCTCGTGGCGTTCGCCCGGAAACAATGGGGAGGGGATGGAGGTGGGAGGACGGCGCGCACACACCCGCGCTGAGGAGGGAGAGCGAGCGAGGGAGCGCGCGCGGGCTCCGGTCGGCGCCCGAGCAGGGGGCGGGCGGGCCCCCGAGGGAGGAAGGGAAAGGGTCGGAGCTACCCGCGGCTCGCTGGCTGGAGCGGGCCTGCAGGGAGAGAGAGACACAGAGAGACAGAGAGGGTCCTGCGGTCCAGCACGCCGACGCCGGGGAGCGCCGCGAGGACGCCGGCGAGCTCAGGGTCGCGTACACCGTCGCTCTTCTCACGTCAGGCTCCCTGGCTGCGGGCGGCTTGCCTGAGGCCCCCCGGGCGGGAAAGGGGGCAGGTTGCCTAGCTGTTCCCCAGGGGGAGGCCGGAGATGTGCAGGCTCGGGCTTGTCACTGTCCGATAGCCCACGCGTTTTTTGAACCCTCCGCAACCATCCCTGGCTTCTGAGCACGGTCAAGCAGCTACCATGGGGGAGCCCCCCCACCCCTTCACTCTTGCAACCAGTCCAGTTTTGCATCACTTCAGGACTTAACAAAGCAGAGAAATCTTGAGAAACAGTTCGAAAACCATTTCTTTAGTTTCAGGTGGGCGTAGAAACAACTACCACGAACGGCTTCCCTCCTTCCTCCTTTTTTTTTTTAATGTGTTAGCTTCCTCTCGTTTAAATTTACACTCGTGGAAGACTTGAAGGCTTTGTTAGTTTATTTTAATGACCCCCGCCCCCAAGCCTCGAGATTATTATTTGACCAGTCTCCTACTTCACTCAGAACTGGGCAAATCACAGAACTGCAATCCTTGAGGTAGATATTTACTAGGCAGAAAAAGTGTATGGCACTAAACGTGGGGGCTTATAAAGGGAAGCAGCTGAATCTTAAATATTTACAAGGTAATGACAAATTTTCTCATGACTCAGAGTCCAGAGCTGCTAAGAGGCTACAGAGAGGCAATTGTCTCTGCAGAGTTCATTGACTTCCCGCAATGCCCCAGAACTGAACACCTCTCTCATGATTTGTCCATCAGAATCCCCAAAGCTGACAAGCTTAGTGAGAAGGGACCAAGCATTGCCAACTTTCTACTAGGCTTCACGCACTTAACCACCTCATCTTCATAATGATCTTGTGACAATAGATACTATGACTTCCATTTGCAGAGGAGAAAATATGCTCTGACAATTCGCCTCCCCCGTCTCTGACTCCAGCAGACTCAGGAGCTGTGGTTAGAGGGTTTCAGTCAACCCTTCCAGCTTGGGGCAGTTATCAAACTAATAAAAATCCAGAGTTGTCTCATCTGAAACATTTTTAAATGTGTCCAAACTTCAGAGAGATAAGGTAAGGAACAGAAGAGGAAATGAAAGTGAAAACCGAATGTTAGGTGTGGTAGATTACATCTGTAATATCAGCATTCTGGAAGCTGGGGCAGGATGATCACCAGTTCAAAGCCAGACTCTGTAGCCCAGGCTGGCTTCGAACTCAGAAAGCCACCTGCCTTTGCCTCCATCTCTTTAAAAGTAAAAAACAGACTTATAGCTTCCACAGAGACATGTTCATTTTTTTGTTCTGGCTTTTTTGTTTCTTTTCTTCCTTTCTTTCTTTCTTTCTTTCTTTCTTTGTGTTTGGGGGAGATTGCAAGAGCAGAGGACAGATATGAAGGAATGGGGAGAAGAGTGGGATTGAGAGGCATATGATGTGAAATTCACAAAGAATCAATAAAACGTTTAAATAAATAAATGACTTGTATGGTGGAGTGGTGGAGTACACCACTAATTCCAGCAGGGGATAGGAAGGTGGGGTGGGTGAATCTTTTGAATTTTTGGCCAATATGAAAGGGAGTTCCAGAGCAGCCAGGGCTACCAAGTAAGACCTTGTCTCAAAAACCAGGGTTTGAGCATATAACAGCTCAATGTAATAGTACTTGCCCAGCATGTAAAAGGCTCTGAGTCTGATCCTCAGTGCTGGAAAGAGAATAATGAAAACTTAAAACTGATAGACACACTTAAAAGGATTACCAACACTCTCCTCACTGATATTAATGTCCTTGGAACAAATTCAACTGAATGCCTGATTCTTAGTATAAGCAAAACATAGTTCAGTGCCTAGACAAACTACACAGACTGCTATTCAGAAATCTCACTGTTGAGCAAGGAAGGTAGTTGTATTAACTTGTAGTCAATAGAGCATATGAACAAAGAGTTAGGCAAATACACTAGAGGATGGGATAAATTCCATGTGGGCGAGCCTTCAGCGGAAGAGATAGACCCTAGACCTTCAAGGATTACCTGTTTTGTGCCAAACACATGTTTATGACTGAGAAGACAACATTTAGTCTAGAGTATGAAAATATTGAGTCTACAAGAAAGCTTCAGCCAGATGAGAGAGTCCTATGTCTCCAGATAACTCCCCTTTCCTATTTCTCAAGACCCAACTCTTACTTAGTTGTTGTTATTGCTTAAGACAGACTCTCTTGTAGCCCAAGCTAGCCTCCAGCTAGCCATGTAGCTAAGGATGACATTGAACTCCCAAGTCTTAGGATCACAGGCATGTTCTACCATACCCTTTTATTCTTGTGTTCTTTTCTCTTTTTTTTTTCTTTTTTTTTTTTTCTTTCTTTGGTTTTTCGAGTCAGGGTTTCTCTGTGTAGCCCTGGCTGTCCTGGAACTCACTTTGTAGACCAGGCTGGCCTCGAACTCAGAAATCCGCCTGCCTCTGCCTCCCGAGTGCTGGGATTAAAGGCGTGCGCCACCACGCCCAGCTGTGTCCTTTTCTAAATCTGGTCACACAAACATCACACTCTCTTCAATCTATGAATCCCAATTATTTTACCTGTCTGACACCAATAGATTATAATCTTAAACACAAATACTTATATTTGTATTGCAGTGCCTACATATTTGTTGAGTTGAATGCTTGGGCTACCATACTCCTATTTATCATTACAGCTAGATAATTCTGGTATTCTGACAGGAAGAATGAGGAAATACAGGGTTTAACTAATGCCAGCAGTCATTAAATATATCACGGACAGAACCTGAATGCCAGTTCTATGTTCTTTGCTTTGAACTACAGAGTACTGAAAAAATTACAAATCCCCAGCTGCTCTGTGAAAATCTCCGAGAACTTCTCTGTAATACTGTCAGGAATAGTCCCGTGGTTGGAGTTAAGGCCTGAAATCTAGACTTCCCATCTAGATGTCCCAGGAACTCTGCTTCATCCTAAAAGGTAAAAATTCCTTCCAGCTAAAGGTTGAGTCTGTCCTACAAAATGAGAAATAGAATTACCTATTGAACCGATACTTTTATCTGTTATCTTCTTAGATAATGGGGCTATATTATTCAGCTTCTGTTAATAAAATGACATACCAGAAATAGTTTACTTATGTAGAAAGGAGGTTTAGGGTTTGGAGTGTAGTTCAATATCAGACTGCTTGCGTAGTATGCTCAAAGTTCCCGTGTTTACTCTCTATCTCTGGGGGAGGGGATTACTTGGCTCACAATTTTGAGGTTCAAAGTTCAAGATCTGATGATGGTTTAGGCCTCTGCTGAGGTGGGACATGGTGTCACATGGTGGCAGAAAATTACATAAGAGAACAGGCTTTCCTAGCTCCATCCAGGAATAGGACTAGGCTCATGCATTTCTAACAGCCTTAGCAGAAAACCACTTCCTTTAATGCTACTAATCTTTCACTAGGCCCAACCTCCTTTTTCAAATTAAATTGTTGGGGGACAAAGGCAGGGAATGCTCAGTCTGCCTGTGTGAATGCTTACATACAGAGGCCATAGAAGGGCACTGGGAGTCTTCCTCAACCTCCTAACCTATTTTTTGAGATGGAGGTCTCTCACTGAACCTGGCTGGCCAGTGAGCTCCCAGGATCCCTCTTTCCCTTTCTCTACTCCTTAATGGTAGAGTCACTTAAGGCCTTGCCTGGCTTGCAAACAGCTCTTGGAGATTTGGACTCGGTCCCCTCACTTTCACAGGAAGCACTCTTACCTGTGAGCCATCTTTCAAACCCACCTTCTCCTTCCCAAAGGTTTCATGTGGTATCACACTGCCTTACCATCACATTGCCTTACCGGGAGCAAAGCTCCTAAATTTGTGAACTACTGAAGAACAACCAAATCCTACCCAGAGCAAAAACTTATTAAAATAAAATAAAATAAACCCTAATAGTGAATATAAGGTCAATTTGGTGAGAATCAAACAAGAAAGATAAACCTAAAAGATAGTCTGTCCAAACAAAGACCTGCTGGTTGATCCTAAAGACCCATGTATGTGGTGAGAGGAGAGAGAGCCTCTGACCTTCACATATGCACTGTGACACTCATGTGCCACACACACACACACACTTAAAAAAATCATTTAAGAATGCATCACACCAATACAGTGGTCCTAACCATGTCTTCTTCTGTTTTGTAATCCTAGCACACAATTCTGAAATGTAAGAAGTTCCCAGAACTTGTTGACCTGTAAGTTATCTATAATCAAGAAAATATCTTCAACATTTAAAATTTGTTTAGTTTTACTAAGACCATAATGAAACCAAAGTTCAGGGCAGGGGGCTGTGTACATAACTCAGTGATAGATGACTTTGCCTAACATGCTCAAGGCCCTGGGTTAGAGCTTCATTATCAAGGATGGGAGTGGGGTCCTGAGGTCTGTCTGCTCACCCAGAAGAAAGTGTAAAGGACTATTTGTCTTTGCCTCTTTGCATTCCTAAAATTAAACAAGAGAGAGTGTATAAAACAACTGTTTCATACTAAACTTTTTTTCTTAATCCTCTTCTTAAACTTGAGGGTCTCATCTGCCTCAGTTTGGATTTCACACGCCCTCAGACTCACATTAGCCCATGTGTACACTTACATTGATTCATCGGAGTCTGTCCAGAGGACTCTGTTTGGAACTTAAAAAACAGGAAACAGAAAATAACACTACACCCTTTCAGTTACTTAAAGTATTAGAAAATCTTTTTTTTTTCCAAAATGGCAATTTTTTTCTCAAAAACAAATAAGTGGCTTTCTAGATAGCTCAACCAGTACAGGTGCCTGCTGCCAGCACCTGACTACCTGAGTTAGATTCTTGAACACACATTAGAAGGAGAGAATGGACTTTTACAAGTTACTCTTTGACTTCTACCCTCACTGTGGCATACCCACTCCATGCTACACACTACACACTACACACACACACACACACACACAGAGAGAAACCCATAAGGAAAAAAAGATGATCTTTAAAAGACATTAGTATTACGGTTCTATGGAGCTAATCTAGGACCACATCTTAAGGACTAAAATAAAAATAATTTTCTTTAGGGGCTTGAGAGACAACTCAACAGTTAAGAGCATGGTTGTTCTCCCAGAGGACCCGAGTTTGATTCCCTACATTCACAATAGTCTGTAACTCCAGTTCCAAGAGATCCAACTCCTCCTCCTGACCTCTGAGGGCAGCAAGCACGTATGCACTGAACATAAATACATGCAGGCAAAACACTCACTGATAAAACAAATAAATCTTTGTAAAATATATTTTGTTTTGTTTTTTATTTTTGGCTTTTTAAGACAGGGTCTCATTATAGAAGCTCTGGCTATCCTGGGACTGACTCCATAGACCAGAAAGGCCTGAAACTCACAGAGATCCACCTGCCTGTGTCTCCCAAGTGTTGGGATTAAAGGTGTACACCACAACATAGCCCATTAAACATTTTCCTTTTAAAAAATGTTTTTAGGAACTGAGATGGCCCAATCGTTAAGAGTGCATGCATACCACTTTTGAAAAGTCCTGAGTTCAGTTTCCAACAGCCACATGTGGTGATTTACAGTGACCTATAACTGCAGCTCCAGGGAACTGAACTCCATGGACACCTGCACTTTTGTGCACATATCCACACTCTTATACACAAATATATGCACAATTTAAAATAATTTTAAAAATTTAGCTGGGTGATGGTGGTACATGCCTTTAATCCCAGGACTTGGAAGGCAGAGGCAGGTGAATCTCTAATTTTGAGGCCAAGCTGGTCTATAGAGTGAATTCCAGGACAGCCAAGGCTACACAGAGAGACACTGTCTCAATAAAATTAAAGAAAGGAAGGAAGGAAGAAAAGAAAGGAAGGGGGAGAGAGAGAGAGAGAGAGAGAGAGAGAGAGAGAGAGATTTATTGATTTTTTAAGAGCCTTTCTTTATCCTAAATTTATAGGTCAGTTTTGGAAAAAAATCTATAAACCTGGGAGATAATCAAATCAAAACTAATTTTTGTACAACAAAACTTATATTTTACAATTTTACATTTTACAGTGCCCAGTAGTTAACGTGCAAATCTTTAATCACAGCACTCAGCAGGCAGAGGCAGATGGGTGTCCATGGATTTGATATCAATCAGATCTACATAGAGAGTCCAAGCCAGCCAATGAAACATAGTGAGACCCTGTCTTAAAAACAAAACAACACAAGAACAACTTACAGGTGGCTATTATACTTCTATTTGAATATTTGTACATTTAACAGAGGATGCATTACTTCCTAAATCCACCTGTTCTCAATGACAGAAGTTCTTAACAACCTGTTGAGGTCTTTTCTTTCTTTCTTTCCTTCCTTCCTTCTTCTAATGAGATTGAGAATTGTGTAGCCCAAGTTGATCTCCCACTTACTAGCTGAGGAAAACCTTGAACTTCTAATTCTCCTGCCTCAACATCCAGAAATCTGTAGTTATCTCCAGTTTCATTCAGGACTGGGGAATCAGACTTAGGGCTTCATGTATGCTGGCAAACTCTAAGCTACTTCTTCAACCCAGACATCTTCCTTTCAGTTCATCTGCTGGTAACTCTGGCTTCAAGAATAGAGTCACCCTTCTTTTTCTTCATATGTGAAAATGATGAATTAGATAATCTATGTCAGGAAGAAAGTCCAAAATTGTAAACTTCTGACATGAACTCTCGAGCTGTTTTACTTTCCTCTAAATTGATTTTATTCTCCTTTGCCCTTTAAAACAAAAATGAGATCCAATTCCATTCTGCCAGTCTCCCTGCGACCAACTCTAATGTGTTAGGACAATCTGTACTCTGATTCATCTTTATGTCCTATAAAATGCAATGCCCTCTATCCAGAAATAACCCCTTACATATATGGTCAGATGATTTCAACAAGGATGCTGAGGCATGCATCGAGAATCAGTTATGTTTTTATTTTTTCCTCCAGAAAATAGCACTTGAGAAACTAGATCCCCACGTGCAAAGAGTGAAATTAGACCTCAACCTTAGACCATATACTAAAGCCAACTCAAAATGGATCTATGACCTAGATGTAGGACCTAAAGCTGTAGAACTCTTAGACAAAAACATAGGGGAAGCTCTCTAAGACACTGAAGGGACAGAGAGCAACAACTAAGATAGATGGAACTACAAATAAACTAAAGTAGTGCTCCTTTTTGTCTTGATCAAGGTCTACTTATTTATCTATTTATTTATTTTTGCTTTTTTTTTTAAACCTCTGTATTCGCATCCACATACTTGGGCTTCGGTACAGGAATGGAGGTCAGAGGACAACTTTCAAGCATCCTTTTCTCCTTCTGCCATGTGGATTCTGGGAATGGAACTCAGGTTGTCAGGCTTAGCAGTAAACACCTCTACCTCCTGAACCATCTCCCTGACCTATAGACCTTATTTTTGCAAAGACACTATCAACAGAGTACAAAGGTAACACAGAGAAAGAAAGAAAATATTTACAAATTGCATATCTGGAGAGGAACAGATAACTGCAATCTACAGAAGACTCCTAAACTCAAGAACAGGGAAACAACACGATTCAATTCACACACAGGATTGGAACAGTTTCTCCAAAGAAGATATCCAAATGCCAGTATGCACAGGAAAAGACACTGAAAAGCAAATCGTCAGAGAAATGCTAGTCAAAAGTACAATGAGATAGTATTTCACTATTCTGGCTAGTATTAAAGAAAAAATAAAGCCGGGCGTGGTGGCGCACGCCTTTAATCCTAGCACTTGGGAGGCCGAGGCAGGCGGATTTCTGAGTTTGAGGCCAGCCTGGTCTACAAAGTGAGTTCCAGGACAGCCAGGGTTACACAGAGAAACCCTGTCTCAAAAAACCAAAAGAAGAAGAAGAAGAAGAAGAAGAAGGGAGGGGCTGGTGAGATGGCTCAGCGGGTAAGAGCACCCGACTGCTCTTCCGAAGGTGATAAGTTCAAATCCCAGCATCCACATGGTGGCTCACAACCATCCGTAACCAGATCTGGCGCCCTCTTCTGGAGTGTCTGAAGACAGCTACAGTGTACTTACATATAATAAATAAAATAAATCTTTAAAAAAAAAGAAGAAGAAGAAGAAGAAGAAGAAGAAGAAGAAGAAGAAGAAGAAGAAGAAGAAGAAGAAGAAGAAGAAGAAGATCAGTAGTCATGGTCCCACAGTTGTACACAGATGTACATGTAAGCATTCATTGAGTTATACACTTAAGTCTTATACTCTTCATCTGTAATTTTAAAACGACAAGTAGTCTGACTTAACCTGGGGTAAAGACGAAAGAAAAAGGTTAGCAGATGTGATGATCAAATCTTGATCATTAATTTGATGGGATTTACAATCTTATGAGAACAACCTTTATGATACTGAGGGTTTTCCACAGATATGAAATGGAAGTGGAAAGACCCACTTGACTATGGGGCAGCAGAACTCCAGAGTCTAAGGTCCAGACTGAACACAAAGGAGAAAATATGAGCACCAGTCTTGCTGTATCGCTGCTTCTGGACTAACCACCACACACTCCTACCAACATGCCTCCCTGCTATAAGATCTAATATCATCAAACTGTGAGCTGAAGTAAATCCTTCCTCTCTTAAGTCGCTTTTGTCGCAGTGATGAAAACGGAGGCTAACAGAGTGAAATGCTAAGTGAAGTTGGGAAGATGGAGTTGCAAAGAGCTGAATTAAAAAAAAAACAGACTTCGCTCTTTGCCCATCTACAATTCTCAGCAGTCAGACTACCAACATTCCAGAAAATGTCAACATCACTCCCAAGGGGTGCACAGTCATTGTGAAGGGCCCCAGGGGAACTCCGCGGAGGGACTTCAGTCACATCAATGTAGAGCTTGGTCTCCTTCAAAAGAAAAAGAGGCTCCAAAAATGGTGGGGTAACAGAAAGGAGCTGGCCACTGTCAGAACCATCTGCAGTCATGTTCAGAACAAGATCAAGGATGTTACCCTGGGCTTCTGTTATGAGACAAAGTCTGTGTATGCTCCCTTCCCCATCAACAGTGCTATTCGGGAGAATGGGTCTTTGGATAAAATCTGAAATTTCTTGGGTGAAAAATACAATTCCAGGGTGTGGATGAGGATGGGTGCTGCTTGTTCTGTCTCCCAAGCCCAGAAGGATGAATTAACCCTTGAAATGATATTGAACTTGTTTCAAATTCAGCCGCTCTGATTCAGCAAGCCAGGACAGTTAAAAACAAAGATATCAGAAAGTTTTTGGATGCCATCTATGTGTCTGGGAAGGGAACAGTGCAGCAGGTTGGCAGGTAAGACCTAAGATTCCCAGCTCCAGAAACAAGATCCTGGTTACCAGTACAACGTAGGCCCTTTGGGGACAAGAAAAGACATATATATATATATATATATATATATATATATATATATATATATATATATATATACATACACACATATATATATATATGAAGAGGAGGGGAGGAGGAGGGGAGGAGGAGGAGGGGAGGGGGACGAGGATGGGAAGGAAGGGGAGAAGGAGGAGGGGGAGGAGCAGGAGGAGGAGGAGGAGGAAGATTGGACTTCATCCTGCAGGTAATGTTGAGAAACATTCAAAGTTTACATAGGAGAAGCATGCGCTCACATTTCTGCTTTGGAAAGTAAATTCCAAGGGACACTGCAAAGTCAGCTTGGAGGGAGAAAATGGAGACTAGGTTTCTCTGATCCAGATAGGATCTCAGCAGCTGCTGCTAAGTTAAAGGGATACTAATTTCATATCCTTCCTTCAAAATAATGAAAGGAAAGGTAATTCAGTTGTTGCCTATGAAGACTTGATGAGTGATTTTGTTTCAAACTTAGTTTTTATTTATATACGTAATATAACCATATCATACTTTTTTTAACCTTTTGAAAAAAAATGGCATCAAAGTAATTATGCTCCAGCCACAGTCCTATTACTATTTGAATATGTTAAACTTTGAATCAGTCTTATATTTTCTTCCAGATGAGGCAGGTAGGCTATGATGTTTAGGAGAGTAACATGAGTTAAGTCATCATCTTTAGAGTCAGAACCAAAAAAAACCCAGTAAGTATGTTTTGGCAAAAACAAGACAGGCTCTACGTAAAGCCAAGTCACAAAGGTGTCAAAAGCAAGGAAGCAGGTGGAAGGCGGAGGGCAGATGCCCACAAGTTCCAGGCTGGTCTGTGCTGAATTGTGAGTTCCAGATCATCATGGGCTACACAGCAAGACCTTGTCTCAATAAAACCAAACCAAACAAGTGTAAAGCAAAGAGTAAGCAATAAAGGACGGGTGTGTTAAAATGTGCCACAGCCTGAATGTCCGTGTCCCAGCAAAAAGTCCCATGTTGGAGCTTAATACCCAGTGAGATAGTATTAGCAGGTAAGGACTTTTGATAAATGATTGAATCATGAATCATGACTTTTGAAGTTTGTTTGCTTGTTTTCAAGACAAGCTTTCTCTGTGTAACCTCGGCCATCCTGGAACTCTCTCTGTAGATCATCAGGCTGACCTCTGAGATTCACTCTGTAGATCATCAGCCTCTGCCTCCAGAGTGCTGGGATTATAGGTATGTACCACCACAGCCTGGCCTGATATTGTGTCCTTATAAAGAGAAATTAAAGGGCACTCTCCTGGCCCTTCCTTTATATGAAGAGTCAGCAAAAGGTGCTTGGAAGCAGAGATCACCCCTTCAGCACATGACAGGTCTACAGGCAGCTCTCTCGGGGGTTCCTGAAGGGGTGACAGTTATAGCAGATGGGGCTTGCAGCTCTGTCTTTGGTGTGGTTTCATAATCCTTTCCACAGTCTTCACTCCCCACCCCACCCCCACCCAGGGTGCTCCAGATGCCCACAGTTAAACCTTGAGCTTCTTTCTGTGTCTCATCCATGCTTGGCTGCCTACTTGCCTACTGTGTCTCATCCATACTCGTCTGTCCTAACTGCCCCAGTCCATGTGTGCTCTCTCCTGCTCAGATTCTCCCTGCCCTCTTTCCCTCCTCCCTTCTCCTCTTGCTGAGTGTGTCTCCCTGCCTCTGTTGTGTGTCTTGGCTTCTCTTTTCATTCCTGACCCTCACCCTCACCCTCCCAACCCTGCCCCACTCAGTCCTTTCCTTGTCTTCAGGCTCATTCTTTCTCTCCTTTATCCCAAACCTTCTATCTCTTATTAGTCTGTTCTGGCCTAAACGAAAGACACACACATCCACTACAGTTTTACAGGGGTTCTCCTTGGCTGCCTCTCACCTCAGACATCTATTTTGCATCCTGTTAGCAATGAATACTCTCCGTACAGTATTGTTGTCTCTCTAAACTCATCCAAGACTTCCTCTAAATATTTATTACCATACATGCCAAGAAAAGAATAGGAGAACACAACTTTAAAGCTACTACTGTGACAACAGGATAAAATACTTGAAATCTGGGGCTGTCCTCAAACATCTAGGATATAATGTTGCCATAAACCCCACCTATCCAGACATCTAGGACACAATGTTGCCATAAACTCCACCATCCAGAACCCAGCTCTTGAGCAGATTCACAGGAAGACACCTGAACACTGAGTTGCTTGGGAGTTTATGTTCTACATATTGTTCTCAATCCAAAGCGAGGATTCCCCTGCTCTGTCGTGCCGTATCTTGTCGTTATAAACATACTTTAGTCTTTGTCTTTGAGCCTGAGCAACAGAGTGTGCTTGCCTGGCCTGATAAGCCCTCCCGTCTGTGTTTTGTGTTGTTGTTTTTCCTTCTACGAAACTATTCAATGTACGTCAATACATGCTGAAAGGCACCCACCCCTCTGAAGCCTCCCTTTGCTTCTTCAGAGAGAATGAGTCACAGACTCTTGTTGGATTCTGGAGAGCTTAGCAGCTATCACCTCACTTGATTGTAGTGTGTTATCATTTATTTACAAATCTCTGTCACTTTGATGATCCTCCTCCATGACTAAAGCCAGATCTCCTTTTTTTTTTTTTTTTTTTTTTTTTCCTTTTGGTTTTATTGAGACAGGGTTTCTCTGTGTAGCCCTGGCTGTCCTGGAACTCACTCGGTAGACCAGGCTGTCCTCAGACTAAGAGGGCTCCGCCTGCTTCTGCCTCCTGAATACTGACTGGATTAAAGGTCTGCGCCACCACTCCCAGCTCAGGTCTTATTTTCACAGTGACTATTACAGTACTTGACACTCAACAAATATTCTCATAAATGAAGGGGTGATAAAGACTCAAAACTGTCTGGATCTAGGCATTGTTTCAAGAGCTTTACAAATACTAGCTTTGTTTAATCCTCATAGTCATCCTGTGAGTTCCTGTCATTTCTACACAGTGAAATCATGTCACTCAGCTGCTAACTGGCCAAATTCAGAACTCAACCTAAGTAGCTGGTGTCAGAGTGCAGGCTTTATAGCCACTCACTACGTCAATACCTCCAGTGAACAAGCAAGCAAGCCCAAACAAATTGGGCCTTTCTAAAATATCTTTAATGTTTACTTTTGTTTATGTGTCTGTGTCTATGTGAAGTAGGCCATGTGTAAGTGCCCAAGAAGGCTGTAAAATGTCACTGGATTCATTGGAGCCGGTGTTCCAAGTGGTTGTCAACCAACTCATGTGGGTGCTTAAAACAAAACTGTGTCCTCTGAAAGAGGAATACAATCTCTTGACCGCTTAGCCATCTCTTCAGTCCCCTTCCCAAAAGTGTTACAATGGCAAATTGTGTGCATGGAGCCTCCCTTCCTTCCATTTGCATTCTCTTTAAAGCAGAGTCTCACCGTGTAACCCTGGCTGTCCTAGAACTCACTATGTAGGCCAGGCTGGCTTTGAAGGATTAAAGGCATGAGCTACCAGGCCCCGCTCTTGCTTCCATTCTTATCCCTTTCCTTCCTTCCATTCCTTTTAAAAATTATTTTTGTTATATTTTATTTACTTGTATGCATGGGCAGGGTATGGACCCTGGTGCATATAGAATTCAGAGGACAAATTTCCTGAGTTAATTTTTTCCTTTCACCCCATGAGTCCTGGGGATTGAAGTCAGGTCATTAGGTGTGGTAGGAGGTACTTTTACATACTGAGCCAACAGTGAGCACAGGTCTACTGTAAAGGCAGGAAATGAACTTGCTTCTAGTCTTCTTTCTTCCTTTACCTTTCTTCCCCCCTCTATCCTTCTTCACATTCTTTTTGTTGTTTTTTTTGTTTGTTTTTGTTTTTCTTTTTGTTTTTTGAGACAGGGTTTCTCTATGTAGCCCTGGCTGTCCTGGAACTCACTCTGTAGACCAGGCTGGCCTCGAACTCAGAAATCCACCTGCCTCTGCCTCCCAAGTGCTAGGATTAAAGGCGTGCGCCACCACTGCCCGGCCTTCTTCACATTCTTATTCTTTCTTTTCCTTCCTTCTTTCCTTCCTTGCTTCCTTTCATGACTCCTATATAAGGGTTTCTATGTGTAATCAACACAGTAAACACCTCTTTCTAACTGTTGTCCCCATTTCTCTCCATTCCAGCCACCTCATCCCTCTGACTCCCTCCCTCTCCCCTCCCCTCCCCCCTCTTTCTCCCCTACCTCATAGACCCATAGCCACATTGCATGCCAAGTTGTGATTTTCCTTCAATTCTCAGCTAAACCCCATCCTTCTGGAAGCCTTTCATCGTGTTCCCAAGGTAAAGGTAGGTCAGCCATCCCTTTCCCAGGGTTCCTGTGTCACTTCATACGTTCCTGGTCATACTTGGTCCTCTTTCCTATTTACTCATCTGTCTTTTGCACTAGACTATAAACTCTATGAGCAAGAATTATGTCTCAAACACAGTATGGCAGTGCAGGTCTTAAATCCCAGCATTCAGCTGGCAGAGGCAGGTAGATCTCTGAGTTTGAGGCCAACCTGGTCTACAGAATGAACTTTAATCTAACCAAGGATACATAGAGAGAGCCAATCTCCCCCAACACACACAAAAAGAATATATCTTCCAGTTAACTTTAGACCTGCATCACCTAGTCTGGTGCCTAACACATAATAGGTGATTGGTAGATACATGTTGAAGAATGAGCAAGACACAGTCACTACACTTAAGTAATCTAGTGAGGAGCCTGGTAGCAAACACCTTTAATCCCGGCACTCAGGTGGCAGAGGAAGGTGTATCTTCTGTGAGTTTAAGGCCAGCCTGCTCTATAGAGTGAACTCCAGGACAGCCAAGGCTATACACAGAGAAAGCCTGTCTCAAAAAAAAACAAAAACAAAAACAAAAAGAAGAAAGAAAGAAAGAAAGAAAGAAAGAAAGAAAGAGAAAGGGAGAAAGAAAGAAAGAAAGAAAGAAAGAAAGAAAGAAAGAAAGAAAGAAAGAAAGAAAGAAAGAAAGAAAGAAGATTCTAGTGAGGAGAAAGTCCAGTGGGCAACAAGAAGAATACTGCACTGGACATGGTGGTGCACACCTGTAATTCCAGCTCTCGGGAGGTGAGGACAGAAGGATGAAGAAATGCAAGGCCAGCGGGGGCCTATAAGAGACCCTCTTTCAAAAAGCCAAGAATAGTCGGGGTGGTGGTGGTACACACCTTTAATCCCAGCACTAGGAAGTCAGAGGCAGGCAATTCTCTGAGTTTGAGCCCTCCTGGTCCACAGAGAGTTCCAGGACAGCCAGTGCTACACAGAGAAACCCTGTCTTGAAAAATAAACAAACAACACTAAAACAGCCAAAATAGATAAAAATGCTTTCTGGGAAAATCGACTGACCTGGGTTCAGTCCCTAGAAGGAAAAAAACTGACTCCCCAAAGTTGTTCTCTGACCTCTCCATAGGCACTGTGGTCTTGTCTCTTCTCCACACATTCTCTCTTCCTCCTCTCCTTCTGGATATCCTATTGATTATGCTCCACTGCCATTTTCAAAATGTCTTTATGCCAATTAATTGTGAGCTAACCGAGGCTTTGCTTTACAGAATTTCATGGTTTGTTTTGACCCTATGTTAGCCTTGTTCCCTAAGCACAGTCAAGCCCAGAAAAGATCTTAGCATCCTGTGGTCTGTATACCATGAAGTCTTAAATGAGCTAACTTCCAGCAGGCTTTCAGCTCTCGCATAGCCCACAATCTGTGCTCCAATCAATAGTAGGCACATTTCAGTTCCCTACACAAAATGGGGCTCCCTAGGCCCTTTGGGTCACCACATGCACCAATGTCCCCACCCCCACCTTTTCTTTCCTACTTCTTTTCCTGCTCCTCATTCGATAACTCCTACTTTGTCTCCACATTTCAGCTTAAATATTACTTCTTTTTCTTTTCTTTCTTTTCTTTTTGTTTTGGTGGGGGGGGGTGCGGGGTGTTCTCTGTATAGCTCTGGCTGTCCTGGAACTCACTCTGTAGACCAGGCTGGCCTCAAACTCAGAAATCCACCTGCCTCTGCCTCCCAAGTTCTGGGATTAAAGGCGTGTGCCACCACTGCCCAGCTTAAATATTAGTTCTGAAGGAAACTTCATTTGACCTGAAGCCAGTTTATAGCTTCCAAGTACTTGGTTCTATACTACCCCACACTTCTTCTTCTTCTTCTTCTTCTTCTTCTTCTTCTTCTTCTTCTTCTTCTTCTTCTTCTTCTTCTTCTTCTTCTTCTCTTCTTCTTCTTCTTCTTTTAAGATAAAGTATTCTTTAATATTTATTTTTATTTGCATCTGTGTGTCTCTGTGCCTGTCTGTGTCTGTGTGAGTGAGTGTCACATGTGTGCAGATGCCACTGGAGGCCAGCGATCAGTTTTGGATACCCTGGGACTGTAGTTAGACTCAGAGTGAAATCTTGTGATGTGGGTGCTCTGAGGCCGACATAGGTCCTTTGGAAGAGCAGTAGTGTTTTTTCCTGCTATAGCCCAGGCTTGCCCACATTTCTTCACTATGCCACTCATCACACCTGTAAATATTTGGTTTTCCTTTCTTCATTAAATCGTAGGGTTCATAATCCAGCATTTGAACTCAAGTGTATTACAGACACCCAATTAACATTATATTAGTAAGTTCTGAATGAATGAATCAAGGCTTTATTTCAGGTATGATTTAGTGGCCCAGATTCTGGCAGACTCCCTATTGGCACTGCTTACTTGGAACTCAAGAATCACCACTTAGTGACTTAGTCTTGGAGGCATTTCTCACGAACCATTATGAATGAAAGTTAGGGTCAAAAAGATGGCTCAGCTGCTAAAGACACTTGCTGCAAATCAGAAAACTTGAGCACAATCCCTGGCTCCCACATGACAGAGGGAGAGAACTGACTCCTGAAAGTAGTTCTCTGACATCCACCTGTGTGAGTGTGTGAGTAATGTGTTTATGTGTGTGATATATATGCATCTGCATCCATGGTATGTGTGTTTGTGTGCATGGTATATGTGTGTGTGTATACAGTATGTGTATGCACAGATTGTGTACATGGTGTATGTGTACATGGGATATGTGGGTATATTCACTACACGTGTGTGTGTGTGTGTGTGTGTGTGTGTGTGTGTGTGTACAACCTGTGTGTGTATGGTATGTGTCCATGTGTGGTATATTTGTGTGTGTGTGCATTGTCTGTGTAGATAGTGTATGTGTGTGAAAGCACAGTGTGTACACACGTGCATGATGTATGCGTGCCTGTGTTACACTCGTACCATGGTGAGTGTGTAATCACAGGACAAATTTTGGGGAGTCAGTTCTCTTCCTCGACCTTGCTGAGGCCATCTTCCTGTTGTTTATGCTACACACACCAAGCCTGCTGACCCACAAGCTTCTGGGTGACTCTCCTGTCTCTGCCTTCTGTTTCACAGCAGGAATGCTAGAATACAAATTTGTGCCAACACATCTAGCATCTTGATGTGGGTTTCAGGGATCTCACTTGCGTCTTCAGGCTTGTGTGGCAAGTGCTTTTACCCACTGAGCCATCTCACCAGCGCCTGGTGTTTGCTTTGGAGATTTAAGCATGTTGATAGAGAATTCTGGTCTGTTCATTTTGAAAATTATCTTAATAGTAGCCCTTTTTTGGTGATTCATCCTCTGTATTACTTCTAAACACTGCCAAGTGTTCCTGTTAGTCATTTGTAGTAATTATATGAAGTAGACAGCATCTTAAAGAAAAGGGACAGTTGATGGCCCACTTCTCACTCTAGGGACATTATAACTGTAACAGGCACATGAGTGCTCTGTCTTTTGAAGAACACAGTAAGAGGGTTTTGTTGCCTGGCCAACCACCCTATGCAATTCTTTGGGGATGAAACTTCATGTTGTGTCACTGAATGAACGTGGTGAGCTATTGTCTCATTTCCTTACACCAGTTTTATGCTATCTCTAATCTGTGTGGGACTATTTGGGATGATTTGTAAATCTCTCTCTCTCCTCTCTCTCTCTCTCTCTCTCTCTCTCTCCTTATTGTATTTTGTAATCTCCAGCTTCATTCGCCATTTGAAAAAAAAGAGCTGCTTTTAAAATTGAGTCTGAATTGTCTGACTATAATAATTATTACATTTATTTGTGTGTGTGTGTGTGTGTGTGTGTGTGTGTGTGTGTGTGTGTGAATGCATTATATATTGTTTGTATGGAAATCAGGGACAGTTTTCTGGAGTCAGTTTTTTCTTCCACCCATGTAGGTCCCTGGGATTGACCTCAGGTCATCGGGTTTGGTGGCAAGTGCCCTTACCTGTTGAACCAACTTGCCAGCCCTAATTTGGCTGAGTTTAGATATTATTCAAGAAATTATTTGATTAAAACAACAACTATAAGATATATTATAGAATTTTAATTGCAACAAATTGTATCGTTCTACTATAACTGTCTTATACTCTGCCGTTTTGTCATATATGCAAGAATTTAACACCTCATTCTAACTAAAAATTAATCAACATCAGAGTTAAGGAATACAAATGAAAAAAGCTTCAAAAGAGAAAGATCATCTGGGCATGGTGGCACACACCATTAAATGTGACACTCTGGAGACAGAAGCGAGCCAACTACTGTGAGTTCCAGACATGCCAGGGCTACACAGTGAGGCTCTGTCTTGAGAAGTGGGAGTGGAGGGGAGAGGAGAAGGACAGAAAGAGAAAGCCAGATTTACTTTTGAAGATCTTATTGGTTGTTTGTCATACTGCATTATAATTGCCTTTATTCCCATACTGGAGCTCCATGAAAATGAATACATGATATATATATTTATATATATAAAATAATCTTTCACAAAGAAGATGCCCTTTAGATGTTAAGTGGTGGATGTATGGATGGGTGGATGGATCATGGGGTGGGTGGGTAGATGGATTGATGCATGGATGCATGGATGGATGGAGTTGTATAGCATCACTTAAAGTTCTGATAGCGAGGCTTCATAAGAGCTGGTGAGATGGCTCAGCAGGTAAAGACAGTTGTGAAAGCTGATGGCCTAAACAAACTCCCTGGAAGCCACATTAAGGTGGAAGGCGAGAAGAGACTCCACAAAGCTGTCCTCTAAGAACATGCATGCATGTCCACACCCATCCAAATATAGCTACACACATACACAGTAATAATTAATGAAATGAAATATATGTTGGGGGGTGAAAAGTCTTCACAGGGAACACAGAAACTGAATTGCCAGTTTGGGGATGGGCAGGACTGGATGAGAGAGGAGACCATCAATGCACTTTATCCTTTCCCTTGGCTCCTACCTGAAATGCTTCGAGGCTCTCACTGAAAGAGTAGACGGCACAGCAGCAGGCAGTGCCAGTGGACATAGCCTCATCTTACTGCTCTGTTCCCAGTCTCCTTAGCCTGGCTGTAGAATGGAAATTACAACATCTGCATTCCCTTCCTTGCTGTGCCTCTAACTCCCTGTGTGACCTTGAACATGTCACATGTCATGTCTGAGCATCCTTAACTAACGGCAGCAGCTCTATCTTGGAAGGTTTTGCTCTGTAAATGTCTATGGAATAATAGCAGTGTCTTTGTGTTGGTTTGCTTCCTGTGGCTGTGATAAACACCATGTCCAAAAGCAAGTTGGGGATAAAAGGGTTTATTTTATTTTTACAACTCTCAGGGGATAGTCCATCACTGAGGGAAGGCAGGGCAAGAACTCAAAGCTGGAAGCTGAGGCAGGAACTGAAGCTATGGAGGAGTGCTGCTCACTGGCTTGCTCCTCCTGACTCATCCAGTTTGCTTTCTTATAAACTCCAGGACCACCTACCCGGGGATGACACCGCCCACAGTGGACTGGGGCCTTTCACATCAATTAATAATCCTGAAAATGCCCCAATGGCTTGCCTACCAACTAATCTGATGAGGGCATTTTCTCAATTGAGATTCCCTCTTCTCAGATGACTCTAGGTGTATTAAGTTGACCAAAAACTAACTGACACAGTCCTCAACCACACAAACATACCATACACAAGGAAGGAAAAAAAAAGCCACACAAACATACCATACACAAGGAAGGAAAAAAAAAGCCACACAAACATACCATACACAAGGAAGGAAAAAAAAAAAGCCACACAAACATACCATACACAAGGAAGGAAAAAAAAAAAAGCCCTAGAATTTAGAATGGTTATTTCAGTCTACTCTCTCAATAACTTGAAGCATAGCTACAGACTCCATACACCATTTTATAATTTTTACCCTTTGTTCTTGTTGATGGTGGGAGTGCTGCTGTAGACAGTCTCTCATATGTTAGGCAAGTGTTCTATCATTGAGCTATACTTCAGTCTCTATAATCTTTAAAAAATTTTAATTGAGGGGGACATGCTATGGCACGTGTAGGGGGGGGGGTCAGAGAACAACTTTGTGGAGTTGGTTCTCTCCTTTCACCTTTATATGGAAAGTTCAATTTGCAGCACCAACCTGGTTGCAGTATTGTGTTCCTGTCACACCAGCACCACTGGGGAGACAGGGACAGGGGGATCTTGGGAGCTTGCTTGCCAGTCAGTCTAACCAATCAGTGAGTTCCAGTTTCTATGAGAAACCCTATCTCAAAAAATAATAAGATAGAAAATGGTAACTCCTGGCCTCCACAGGCATGCATGCCCCTCCCAGTATATATACAGTATATATATATATATATATATATATATATATATATATATATATATATATATATTCATACCAACCAAACTGCTGGGTCTGCTGATCTTGCTCAGTGGGTAAAGATGCTTTGAACGCCCTGAGTTCAATCTCTGGAACCCACTGATGGGACAGAGAATCAACTTCTGCAAGTTATCCACTGATCTACACACATACGATTCTACACCCACAGGGCAGGGGGTGAGAGGGAAAGAGAGAGACTTAAATGAACGAAAGATGAAGGAAAGAAAGACAAATCAGAAAAGAAAAGAAGCTACAATTGCTTGTAGATTGTTCAACAGTCAAAGTTCTAAGGGATCCCCCTCTCCCCACTCTGTCCCTCCTCCCTCCCTCAGTGCTGAATCTATTTAAGTGTAAAGCTAAGCCTAATGACTAACAGGACTTTAATTGCAAAACAAAACATAAGTACCGTGAATCTTTGGCAGAATTTTTAAAAAGCAAGTAACAGGAGTTAGGAGGTAGGAGAAGGACGGTGGGTTGGGTGAGTCACCTCAGCACGACAGACAACAGCCAGTCACTATTGTCTAACATGGAGCTGTGTAGTTTAAACAGTGACAACCCCAACAGTTCCTAGTAGCTTGCCTTGTGTTCCATTCACTTCTGATATTTTGAGACTGGGTCACACTGCCCAGGTCCTGCCTCTGCCTTCCTAATACTGGGTGGGGACATAGAGATACAACTCCAAACCCAGCCTTCATCATCTTTTTAAATTCTTATCATTAATATCTGTGTGTGTGTGTGTGTGTGTGTGTGTGCGCGCACACGTGCTTACATTCACCAAGCCCCAAGGGGAAAAAAAAATGTTAGCATCCATAAGTGAATTCATGGCAGGCATGGTGGCACAGGCTTATAAAAATCTGGGCATTCAGGAGGCTGAGGCAAGAGGATCAGGAGATCAAGACCAGCCTGGGCTACATGGTAAGCTTGGTACTGGACTGGGCTACACGAGACCTTGTCTTTAAAAAAAAAAAAAAAAAAAAAAAAAAAAAAAAAAAAAAAAAAAAAAAAAAAAAAAAAAAAAAAAAAAAAAAAAAAAAACGAGCTTAGACCTCTCTGATTCTTCCCACTGAACTATTAAACACTATCTGAAGGCCATCAATTTTGGATTATTCTCTGGATAATTCTATAGAAAACGGGGTGTGTGGAGGGGAACCTTCAAAAAAACTGAAAATGTCCCTGAAATAAAAATCTTTCCATAAATGAAATTAATCATCTGTAGGAAAGTGAAAGTCCATCTATGAAATGATGTCCAAGAAGTCTGGGACACTCACACTCCACTCTAGTCAAGATGGTCTGAGACTCATCTCAAAGCTAGTTGTAGAATCTAACCGCAACATCAAAAGTGAGCGTTCCGCCGGGCGTGGTGGCGCACACCTTTAATCCCAGCACTCGGGAGGCAGAGGCAGGCGGATTTCTGAGTTCGAGGCCAGCCTGGTCTACAGAGTGAGTTGCAGGACAGCCAGGGCTATACAGAGAAACCCTGTCTCGAAAAACCAAGAAAAAAAAAAGTGAGCGTTCCACACTGTGGATCACGGGTGGAATAGAAGGGAGGGGGCTTCCAACCATCCAGTCCTGGAAAAAAAAAAGCCACAAAGGCATCTTTCCAAACAGTGTCCCCGAGCGAGACTCCTTAGCGAATGCAGACATCTTATTTGGCAAGGTCCAGAGAGCAGCCAGTTGCTGCACACTAGAACTGCCTCAGTGGCTCCGAAAATGAGATTCCTTTTGGGGGCTTTACTACCTATAAGCCTACTTATCTGGAATGTCAGAGAGTGAGTCACGGGAATAAGTACACCAAACATCCTCCCAGGTGACTCTATTGGGCAATCAGGCTGAGAAACAGACAGAATACACAGAGTCCAAGCTCACTGGCTGCCCCCTTTTTTTTATTGCCCTCATGCCAGACCTTCTGCCACGCCACCTTCTGATTTTTGGCTTCCCATATGTCATGTGCTCAGAGGAAGGAAGAAAATGTACAGGTATTCTGAGGTGAATGTTCCAGCCTGCTTTGCAAATTAGAGTGGCTTTGCCAACAATACTTTCGTCTTGCAAATTAATAAACAGGCTTCCGGTTTATGTGCCAGTCCTAGTGAGCTTACTAAGATAAGAGAGATCTTCTCTGAGAGATGCAGTGCACAAAATCAAGGTTCTATGTCTGCAGACATTGGACCAGGGCAATCTCGTGCCTTGGAATGAGTCCAGGTGGTCAGCTGACTGTGCCCAGGAACACTTTCTTTGCCTTACTATAGGCCCTTTTATCTTAAGAGCCTAACGTAGTTCCTTAAAAGCATGTCCTTGCCCCGCCCCCCCTCATTCTCATTCTCCCTCCCACCTTCCTTGTTCTTGCTCTCACATTGGCAGTTTTGAAAGCAGGTCCTTGGGATGGAAAAGTTGGGAGTATAATTTCTGGTTAGCTAATACTCCTTTCTCCTTCATGTCTTAGCTATTAACTTTATAGAATACCTCCCCTGAGTCCTCCTAGTACCCCCTCCACATCACCACCAAGGCTGAGAAGTTCCTCTTCTCTGTAATTGTACTGCAATTCCTGCTTTGCCCTGTCACGGCCATTATCACAGTCTGCTCAAGTTGCCCACTAACTCATCATACCAGACTTGGAACCAGTGGAGGCCAACACTGAATCTTGTCTGTCTTCATATTTATAATGGATACTATAGTGCAATAACTATCTATTTGGTGTAACTTATAATTCTTAGTGGCCCATGTCTGAACCTATTTTTTTTATTTTTAAAATAAATTTTAAAAATAGATTATGTATACAGATATTTTGCCTGCCTGAGTGTCTGGGCACCACAGGTGAGCAGTGCCCATGGAGAGCAGAAGAGATCCTATGGCTCTGAAGTTACAGACAGTTGTAAGCACCTTATGGGTACAGGGAATGGAACAAACCCAGGTTCTCTGCAAGAGCAGCCAGGGTTCTTAACCACTGAGCCATCTTGCCTCCCGCCTCCTCCCTGTTTTGAGAGATTCCTCATGAAGCAAAAGAACACCTAATGTAAAAGCAGAAAACACAAGATGCTTGCCTTGCAGGGAAAGCATGAATGCTCCAAGCAGAGGTGTCCATCCAAACTGGAAGTCAGAAACTTAGAGCCCAGAGAAGCAAGGAGCATGGAGAATCCATTCTTACTACCCAGTGGGCATAGCAGTGGGCACACATTTCTGAAAATGAGTATCACAGAGGATACAAAAAGGTCATGGTGTCAGCGGCTGTATTAGCCGGACTTGGGACTCTTCCTGACTTGACTTCCTCAGGCCAGCCTGTTTTCAAGTTCCCCTGTGACTCTGTGAAATCCTTAGGGCTCTTCTACAATTCTTCTCCTGAAATAAGCTAGTCATTTTCTGTTGCTTACTACTTACAAATCTTGTTATAGGATGAATTAAACCTCCACCCCCAACCCCAACAAAGTTCATATGTTGAAACCCTAACCTCTAATATCTCAAAGTGTGACCTCATCTGAAGTCTGGGCCTTTAAAGAGCTGATCAAGGACAGGCCTTAATACAGTTGTATGGTATCCTTACACACAAAGAAAATCTGGACATAAAGAGACATCTGTCAGCAGCACTCATTCCCAGACAGAGTTCCATAAGAAAAAAAACATCCATAAGATCGTTTCCAGTACAGGAAAAAGGCCCTAGAAAAAGCCAAACCTGAAGCTGGAGAGATGGCTCAGTGGTTAAGAATATTGGCTGCTCTTCCAGAGGGCCCAAGTTCAATTCCCAGCACCCACATGGCAGCTCACAATTGTCTATAACTACAGTCCCAGGAAATCCAACACCCTCTCTGGCCTCTCTGGGCACCAAGTACGCAAGTGATTCACAGACATGTAAAATAAAATTTTAAAATCTAAACAAAGACAAAAAAAAAGGAAGGAAGGAAGGAAGGAAGGAAGGAAGGAAGGAAGGAAGGAAGGAAGAAAGGAAGGAAAAAAAAGAAAAAGAAACCAAACCTGCTGACCACCTTGAGCCACCAGAAGAAAATGAATCCCTGTGGTTCAGACCTGCCAGGCCTGTTGCTATGGAGGCCCAAGGTGACTGACTGCGCTTAATGATTGAATCAGTGTGTAAATAAAGTAGCTCTCTCTCCCAGAGTAGGCATGGAAACAAGAGGAGCAAAGGAGAGGAGGGCGAGAGAGAAGAAGAGAGCCACGTGTGAGGCTGCTCAGGGTCCTGGGAGGGAAGAGAACCCTGGGGCCTTCCTAAAGCCCTGGTGAAAGTGTTTACAGAGGTTCCAAAATTAAGAGTCTTAGCCCCCTACAGGGGTTATCATGGAGGGATATCATGGATTTTGACAGCAGAGATCTGGGTTCAAAAATCTTACCCTGTCATTTCATTTGTTCAATATGTGATTCTAAAAAATAACTTTCTCTCTTTCTCCCTCTCTCTCTCTCTCCCTCTCTCTCTCTCTCTCTCTCGCTCTCTCGCTCTCTCTCTCGCTCTCTCGCTCTCTCGCTCTCTCTCTCGCTCTCTCTCGCTCTCTCTCTCTCTCTCTCTCTCTCTCTCTCGTTTCTGTTTTGTTTTATGAAGTTTTCCCTATTGGGGTGGGTAGGTGGTTATGGTGTGTTGGCTGGTTTTATGTCAAGTTGACAAGAGCTAAAAATCATCTGAGGGGAAGAAACCTGGATTGAGAAAATACCCTTCATAAAGTTAGTCTGTAGACAAGCCTGTAGGGCATTTTCTAATTAGTGATTGATGGGAACTGGGGAGGGGCCAGCCCACTGTGTGTGGTACACCCCTGGGCTATGGTCCTGGATTCTATAAGAAAGCAGGTTGAGCAAGCCCTGAGGAGTAAGCGTCACCCTCCACGGCTTCTGCATTAGCTCCTGCCTTTGGGTTCCTGCCCATTTGAGTTCCTGCCCTGGCTTCCTCCAATGATGGACTATGATATGGAAGTGTAAGACAAATAAACCCTTTCTTCCCCCAACTTACTTTTGGTCACAGTGTTTCATCATAGCAATAGTAACTCTGTGTGCGTGTGTGTGTGTGTGTGTGTGTGTGTGTGTGTGTGTGTGTGTGTGTTTTGAATGCAGTTGAGCAGATATCCATGTGCACACATCTGGAAGCTATCCTTCTTTACTGCCCTGTTGTCTTTTATGGACCTGGAAGTTTGCCATTTCATCTGGGCTGGCTGGCTAACAAGCTCTCCCACCCCCACCACTGGGGTTACAGGCACATGTAGCCATGCCCAGTTATTTGAGTTGGGTGCTGGGGATTCAAACTCAGGTCTTCATGCTTGCACAGTCCATGATTTTATCTACTGAGCCATCTCTCCAGCCCCCCTCAGAAAGTTTCCTATCTGTAAAACAAAGATAAAAACTAATACTGACTTCATAGGATTTCATTAAGTAAGAGTCCATGGATAGAACTGCCTAGGATCGAATGTCAATTTCTTCTTTTCTTAGGCTACAGATAAAGGAGTGTGTGTGACAACCTAGGGACAAGGATAAAGAACTTTCCTGGCCAATGCATAATGTTCAAAGAGTGTGATGAGGATGGGTGACTCTGGATGATGACTGGTTGTGGTGGCAACAAGCCAGGGTCTAGGTATCAAGTGGTCCTGACAAGAGTCTGATGGAAGAGGCCTTATGGTTCTGGGTTATTTTTCTGTGCTCAGCTCTATGCAGGCTAGTGGCAGAAGGAACAGGATCCTCTCTACTATACTCCAGTCCTAAGTTAGGATTAGCAGGACGTAGGCAGGCTGACGGCCATAACACAAGTGTAGTCAGTGGACTGTTTCAGATGAAAACCAATGTTACCAATTGAGTCAGAGTTCATATCTAACATACGTAAAATCAATTCTAATTCTTGGACCCAGCTGCTATTAGAGATGAGGATGTCTGCTCCTACAATGGCCTGGATTGGCTCAGACACCATAATGCCTTTAATGAAAGTGCATAACAGTAATAATAATTATTATTACTATAATTATCCTTGTACTAGGACTTCCATTCAACCTCATCACAACACTCAGAGGAGCAAACTAAAAGTAACAAATTTGGTTTTAAAAAATGGAAATTGAGAGCATGTTGTGGTGGTACAGGTCCGTAATCCCAGGACCCAAGGGTTGGAGGCCGGAGGATTAAGAGTTCAAGATCAACCTCAGTTACATAATGAATTCTAGGCCAGTCTGAGGTACATGAAACCCAGCCTCAAAACAACAGGAAATTGATATCCAGAGACGTTACAGTACTTTTTCAAAACCATAGGTCAAGCAGATAGCTTAGTTGTGAAGCGCTTTCCCTGTAAGCTTTAGGATCAGAATTCAGACCCCAAGAACCTAAATAAAATTCAAGTGGGCATGGCAGCCTCCCTGTAGTCCTAATGAGCAGAAGCCAGAAACAGGAAATCCTGGAGCAAGCTAGTTAGTCAGACTAGCCGAATGGCCAGCTCTATGTAAGTTCAGCTGTATGTAAGGTGGAAAGCAATGAAGAAAGACATCTGACATCAACCTCCAGCCTCCACATCCACACACACAGATGCAACCACACATGGATGTGCTACACACATATGTACATGCATGTGTATACACACACACACACACACACACACACACACACACACAAGCAAAAACCATGATAATAATAAAAGCTAAAACCAAATTCCAAAATCTGTTTACTGAAAGAAGAGTTTAACTGTTGATAATGAAAAGAAAAGAAAAGAAAAGAAAAGAAAAGAAAAGAAAAGAAAAGAAAAGAAGAAAATGAAATCTCTAATCTAACCACAGGTCCCTCAAAGGCACAATATATACCTCCCAGGCTTTTCATCTGGGTCCAGCCTCAAACCTTTGATACTCATACCAGAAACCCATATAATAGAGAGCTGTCCTAGGGAATATTTTCCACAGGAAACATCTGCCTGGATATTTCGAAGGCTGAAAAGTGTCCCATGAGGGAGCTTGGGAAGCAAAGGCCAATCACAAGCATGGCGATCAGTCCAGGTACCAGGTGGACTGGAGCAGAGAGAAAACGCAGGCTTCCTGCCTTCCGCTCCCTCTGGAAGCTTGTGCTGGCTGGTAAAATAAACTCCTTCCAGGACTAGGGTTCCCAGGTTAGTGATCTGGTTTTCTTCTAATAAGATGTGAGCTGCCTCTCAAAGGGGGGAGGGGACGGGAGAAATCATTGCCAATTACTCAAACTCTGTCGGCGGGGAGTCCAGGCATTTCATGTCTTTACAATTAAGGGACCCCGTTTATTCGAAGAGTGGGATAGACATTCTTTCTTTGAGTGTTTACAAGAGAATCAATTGAAAAAGATTGTTTAAATCCTTTTTTGTTTAAAGAAACTGACATAATAGAAAGAAAGGATTGTGCCCCTGACAAGAAAAGCCTTCCCCAACTTTTCTTTTGCTCTGCTCAACAGCACTTAAAGGTCTCTCAATAAATCAAGTCACTGGCTGAAAGTAGAAAATTGCTACCAGGAATGAAGACTTTTTTGTTTTAAAACTGAATGTCTCTGGGTAGAAATTAGCCCATATTCACCCTGAATGTATTATTCAGATTAATTATTCTATTTCTTGCTTGTAGCTGGAGAGAACGGTTCCTCATGTCCCAGGCACTAAGTGTCCAGGGCTATCCATCCTGATCGTTGCTCTCCTAGAACTTTTAAGCTAAAGAGGAAATAAACCAGCACTCACACAGGGCATAGAGGATAAAAAAAGAAAAAAAAAAAAAAAAAAAAGCAGGGAAATCCTACCGGGACCAAGCACACAGCACTAGTCAGCGGGCTCCAGGCTGCTGCTTAGTCTTTTGATAAGGGAAGCAACCTTCCTACTTAAGAATAGAGGAGGATTGCTCATTGCACATCCAACCTCCCTCTTTCCTGAACTCACCCAGAGTTTTTAAGCATCCACATACAAGAGCGAGCATGTGGCATTCGTCCTTCTGTTTCTGATTTATTTCACCCCCTGTGGTGTCCTCCAGTTGCACCCATGTTCTGTAAAAGACAGCATGTCATCTTTTTATAACCGAATAGTATCCCGATGTATGTGTCTACCACATTTTATTTATCTATTGATTCACTGACAGACATCTAGATTGGTTCTGTATCTTAGCTGTTGTACTAGTACACAACTAGACACGTGTACACCGGCATCTCTTTGGATATAAGGAAATAAGGTTTTCATCTATTGAATGAGAAAATGCAGTGTGGTTGAAGCACAGGGTACATCGATTCATACGCAAATATAGAATGGATGTTGGAAAGAGTTGTAATTTCACCTAGTAAACAAGGTTCAATAAGACCTTCTAGGTGGGTGTGGTTGCACATGCCTGTAAGCCCAGCACATGGGGATGAGTTGCATGAAAATTATACCTGAGGCCAGCCAACCTGGGCTACATAATGAGATCCTGTCCTGTCCCCTACACACATCACGCACGCACACACACACACACGCACACATGCACGCATGCACAAAATGAGACAAAACAAACCCACAGGCCCTCAAAATAAATACCAGCTAAATAAAGGTAGAAAGATCTAAAGGGCCATCTTGAAAACTAACTCTCTCAAACCCACAGCAGCATCCATTTGAACTTAATCATGCTCCCTTTATCTCCCTCACTATCTTCTACTCATTATTCGGCATGTCCTTCTATTCTGAAATCTCAGACCTCCATCCTTACAGTCTAGGTCCAGCACTCCCCACTCTGTCCTACCTTTCTGGGCTCCCTGAGACCAGGCAGGTGGGCTCTGGGGGCCTGGTGCTGCTGCTTTCCAGATCAAAGCACATCGGTTGGAACCCCAACCCCCAGGTTTTGAACTCAGACTTTGAAGGAGCTCTCAGGCCATTTCTTATCCCAGGGAGTCTCAGGTGTCCTAGCCCCTGAGCATCTGTGTGCTGCTGGAGCGCCCACTCCATGAGCTTTGACAAGGAGTGTGAACATCTGACCAGCAATGTGAACATTGCTGAATCCTGCTTGCACCTCTTTGGCACCCCAAACTCAATTTGTCCACGGCCAGAGTCCTGGGCAGAGTTTGGGTGTTGCAACCACAAAAACCTAAGCTTAACTTTGAACTTGTTAACAGGGACTTCCAACAGGTTCCTCTAGCTCCTGAACCTGGGATTCCTCCGTCAGAAACAGGAGGTCTGAGAGTGGGGGTGCTGGGATTGCTTGCTTTAAAACAATCCCTCCTGCAGCTGAATGGGGGGATGGGCTGGAGGGGAGAAAGCAGAGGCAGTTTAAGAGACTGCTGAATAGAGAAGTGTTTCCAATTACCGGCAAGCTGGCCTCACAGCACACTCTCCACTGTGACCCCAGAGCCAACCTCATGCTGTTGCCTAGCAACTCACCTGCATCACCCAGGGATCTGAAGCTGGGGCCCCTCCAAGGATGGGGAAATGACCAGTTTAATTACAAAGGCTCAGGGGGATCCTACATCAGCTCATTCCTCAAATCCTGGGCTCCCAACAAGAACCAGGCCCAACTGTAGGTACTGGTGATTTAGAGATGAATAAAAGCTTCCCTCTTTCCTCAAGAGATTCTGAGTGTAGTGGGATGGACAGAATTTTTCATTGACTTAAGACATATTTGAGGGCTGGGCTATAGCTCAGTGGTACAGCATTTTGTCTAGCATGTATTAGATCCTAGCTTTGGAGTGGGGCAGAAAAGAAAGACAATATTTTGCTGGGGGCTGAGAAAGTACTTCATGCAGTAGAGTGCTCACCTTCTGGGCCTAGGAATCCCAGTCTCATCCCCAGAATCCCGTAAAAAGCTAAGCATGGTGCTGTACATGTCTATTCCCATCACTGAAGAGACAGACAAACAGACACTGCGGCTCACAGGCCAGCTAGCCAGACTAACTGCTTAGCAAGCTTGCATCAGGCCATAAAAGACCCTGTCTCAAAACACAAGGTGAACGTCTTCGAAAGGAACAATATCCAAGGTTGACATCTGGCCTCTACACACATCTATCTTACACATACACACACACACACACACACACACACACACACACACACACACACACACACAGTGCTTATAAACAAAGTGGACAGACTGTAGAATGAATATTCATGCAGTTTAATAGTATGCACCCAGTGAAAATGAGTAATCTACAACTAGACACAACAATATGCAATACTGTGAATGAATGTTGAATGGCTAAGAGAAGCAGGGGGAGGGGTATATCTAGTGTATCTATATGATTCCAGGTGGATGAAGAACAAAGGTAAACTGGTCCACATTATCAGAATTGCTAGAAGGTGAAATGAGGAAGACTTCTGGGTGCCGGGAATATCCCCTACACGGACCTGGAAACAGGTCATATGGTACATTTAGTTTTTAAAAGTTTACCTAGGATGTACACTTTGGATATCTTAACTTGCTGTATGTCAATACAAAGTTTTAAGTAAAATATTTATGAATACCTACCACATGCCAAGCACTGTGTGTTAAACAAACATTTAAAGAGCAATGTACAAGGCAGCATGATAGGTACACAGGGGACTTGGGAGGACAAAAAAGTGTGTCCTGTCTGTGGCAAGGGGCCCAAGCAAGGCTTCCCCAAAGATAAGATTGTTTCAATCAAGTGAGAGTCTATTGGGAAAGAGAAAGCAGGGCTTACTGGACATCAGAAACATGGAGCAATCAGGAAATGACAACTTAGAATTTAAACTGTGAAGAACCCAGGATGCATGAATAATAACTATGTTCTGACCAGCAATGCAAATTATTTAATTTAGTAAGTATCCACTTATTTGGCCTGCCAACCATACGATGCTATTACTATCCCCACTTTACAGATTAGGAAATAGAGGCAAAGGGGGATCAATTAACTTGCCAAAAAAAACCAAAAAAACAAAACAAACAAACAAAAAACCTACAGAAATGAACAGAGCCGTGCTACATAACACAAGCCTACAATCCCAGTGTGATTGAACACTGTCCCATTCTACCCAAGCCACTTGGTCACAGACTACATCTCTAATGAGTATTTAAACAAAGGAGTAACATGACCGTTTTTTTTTAAATTGGTTTTGTTTCTTTTTTCTTTCTTTTTTCTTTTTCTTTTTTCTTTTTTTGGTCAGGGTCTTACTTTGTAGTCCAGGCTAGACTAGAAATCACTATGAAGCTGGGGCTAGCCTTATACTTGCAGCAGACTCACTGCCCCTGGATTAGATGATTCCAACCCCAAAACATGTGAATGTGTGCATGTGTATGTGTTTGTGTGTGCGTGTATGTGTGTGTGTGTGCGCGCGTGTGTGCATGCGTGTGTGTGTGTGTGTGTGTGCGTGTGTGTGTGTGTGTGTGTGTGTGTGTGTGTGTGTGTGTGTATGTGTGTGTGCATCTACCTACACAGTTCATGAGCTTTGCTTTTAAAGTCTCTTGCCACGTCTACCTGTTCTTCCTCTCCCATCCACTCTCCTCTCCTCGACCCCAGAGGTGACACCAAATGTGTTTGGTTGTGAGCTCTTTTCTACTCCTTTTTCAAATTCCTTTTGTGCGTTGTTACTTGCTCTTCTCGTCACTGCAACAAAACTTGACCCAAGAAGCAACTAAGGGGAGAAAAGTTTTTGGCTCACCATTTTAGAAGGATTTCAGTCCACAATGGCAGGAAAGACATGACAGGTGACACAGGACACAGAGAAAGCAAGTCAGAACCAGAACCTGATACAAAGGCCTGCCTCTAAGGGCCACCTTACACAGACCATCCATGGCCCTCCAAATAGCATCCCAAGCCAGGGACCAAGATTTCAAAATGCTCACCTGCTGGGAACAATTCAGATTTAAACCATGACACGTGCACATAGGTATTTTGTGTTTCATATAAATGATAGCGAGTTGTTAATCTCCACTTTTAGCTCCACACTATTTTCCAAGATCTAGATCTCAGCTGCTAGATATAGCTTTAGTTTGTTGGACCAGATTGGCAACACACCGTTTGCAGAAAGTGTTCTGCGGTGCCTCGGAGACCAACCACAACCTCAGTTTGTCTATTAGTTTGCGGTTTGAACTTGGGCAGATACCTTCCTCTATTTGGGGTTCGGCTTCCCCGTTTCAAAAACCAGAAGTGCTTCTTGCTTTAGCCTTCTGTGTGACTTCTCTCATTTCATCACAGGAAATTCTGGTCCGGAGACTTGATCCAGGGCACACAACAGTTCTCGGCAGTTCAGTTCAAGTTGGCCCACATTTGCTGAGTGTCAGGCATGGTGCTAAGTGCTTTAGGTACTTAAAAACCTGAGCCTGCTGAGTCCTTCCCCAGCAGGCTCTGGACAAAGCAGTGTTAATTTTCCAAGGGCAGGTGCATGGAGAGATGGCAGGCTCTGGTCACACTCACTCAGTAAAGATGGAAACGGGAGGGATTTCAGTTGGAAGGTAAGGCTTCCACCTCCCAAGCGTGGCCTCAAGATAAGAAAGGCCAGACCAGTCCCACTCCTTTTTATTTGCCGAAGATTGTCTGTTGCTATAATATTTACCCCATCTGATAGATCTGATAGAGTAACCACCCTTATCTGTGTTCGTGCATAATGTCAGGCAGTAGTAACCACACCATAAATTAAATTTTATATTCTCCTCTGTGAAGAGGTTTTAGTTGTTATACAATATCAACAGCTCCTGCTGATTATTTACTCTGTGCTACACACCAAGCAGTCCATACCTGCCGGCTCATTTATTCTTTATTACAATCCCAGGAGGCAGGAGCCAGTGTTTGTAGCCACATTTTAAAAATAAGTAGACAGAAGTGCAGTTAGAGAACGTGTCTTAGGTCAGTGGGTTCCAAGCATTTTTAAATGAAACCACAAAACAAAAACAAAGGATTTTCATGATACTTTAATGTACTAATTTTTCCTTTTTCTTTCATGTGTGTGTGTGTGTGTTTGTGTTTGTGTGTGCGCATTTCTGCACTTGTACACATGTGTGTGAATATGCAAGCATATTTGGAAGTAAGAGGACAGCGTATGGGAGTCAGCTTTCTTCCTTCCTTCCTTCCTTCCTTCCTTCTTTCTTTCCTTCCTTCCTTCCTATCATGTAGATTCCTGGACTCCCACTCTGGTGGCCAGGCTTGGCAACAAGCCCTTTTACATACTGCACCATTTTGCCAGCCCCAAGTTTTCTACTTATTTTTCTCTAGGACAGTGTGAACCACTAAATTAATTCCATGACCTACTAATGGGTTGCTATTTACCATTTGAAAAATTAACGCCCTAGCTGGGTGGTAGTGGTGCATGCCTTTGATCTCAGCACTTGGGAGGCAGAGGCAGGCAGATCTCTGAGTTGTAGGCCAGCCTGGTTTGCAGAGTGAGTCCAAGACATCAAAGTTACACAGGGAAACCCTGTCTCAGAAACCAAAAAATAAAATAAAATAAAAATTTTAATTTTTAATAGATACAAACAAATATGTACTGATGTACATATTTTGTTTTTAAATTCAGGGTCTCGTTGGCCCCCCAAGTTGGCTTCAAACTCAATATATAGCATAAGATGATTTAGTTTTGTTATGTGGGTTCTTTTGGCAACAGTAGTGGTGGAGAAAGGGTCTCCTGTAACTTAGCCTGTCCTCAGCCGGGTGTGGTGGCACAGACCTTTAATCCCAGCACTCGGGAGGCAGAGGCAGGCGGATTTCTGAGTTTGAGGCCAGCCTGGTCTACAGAGTGAGTTCCAGGATAGCCAGGGCTATACAGAGAAACCCTGTCTTGAAAAACAAAAACAAAACAAAACAAAACAAAACAAAACAAAACAAAACAAAAACTTAGCCTGTCCTTGAACTCAATATTTAGCTAAGACTCTACCTCCCAGGTGCTGGGGTTACACGTGTATGATACCACACCGGCCTTGCATTTACTTGCAGTTCTGGGATAGAACCAAAGTTTCATACACCCTGGACAAGGATTTTAGCACTGGTCTACTCTGGTCTACTGACCTCGCTATGGCTGAAGGTTGTTTTCTGAGTGGGTTCTTGTGCTGGGTACCTTCTATTTGTCTACCTTACTAACTATCTAAATGAAAATGAGGACATGGACAATCCAAAGCATGAGAACCATGAGAGGGGAGAGAACGTGAGAGTAAGAGAAGAGAGAGGAGAGAGGGCCAAGAGGACCAATAGAGAGGCCAAGGGAACAAAGAGAATGGGTGTTGAATGGCAAGTTTATAGGAATCAGAAGCTGGGGGAAGGAAAAGGGAAGACACCTCCTGGATGAAGAGGTTTAAGGTAGGGGGCAGGATTAGAAGTGTCTAGGGGAGACACAGGTACTGAGTAAAGCCAAGTAGACACTTTGGTATTCCAGTAGCACAGTTAGCTGTTCGTCCTGGGTTTCTTTGGGACCTGACACTATCTAGTGTACTGATTGATTACATAATTGATTTTTCTTCTTCCCGCCTTTCACTTGGACTCAAGCCAGAGCAGCCTTGAAAAGTGATTAGAGAGGGGAGAGGGCACACTCAGAAATTAATTCCCTGGTTATGTCTCTGCAAAGAGGCCCACGGCTGGCTGTGAATCTCCTTTACAGTGACTACCTGCACCAATTTTAGGTCAAGGCCTGTTAACAGCTCAGAAAGGTTCCTGAATTATCCCTGCTGCCTACCTACATGTTTGAAATCAGGTTCTTTGTAAATAAACCTCTATCACGTGAGCTTCTATCTAGGCTCTGAGTAAAACAAAACAAAACAAAACAATCTGTAAGCAGGGGAGAAGCTTGACTTGAGGATAAGCGGTGGAAGCCAGGAGTGATGGCACACACCTTTGATCCCAGCACTTGGGAGCAGAGACAATTGATCTCTGTGAGTTCAGAATCAACCTGGTCTACAGAGTGAGTTCTAAGACAGCCAGAGCTACATGGTGAGACCCTGTCACGAATCAAAAACAAACAACAACAACAACAACAAAAAGTAAACAGGCCGGGTGGTGGTGGCACACACCTTTAATCCAAAGCAGGCGAATCTCTGAGTTTCTGGCCAGCCTGGTCTACAGAGTGAGTTCCAGGACAGCCAGGGCTACAGAGAGAAACCCTGTCTCGAAAAAACAGAATAAAAAACAAAAACAAAAAAACCAACCAAACAAACAAACAAACAAACAAAAACCAACCAAACAAACAAGAAAAGAAAAAGGAAGGAAAGGACAGAAACCTCAGCAAGAGACTTGGGGAAGAAAAGTATTTTTCATTTGTTTGTTTGTTTCGCTTGATTCCATTTGCTGAGGACCAACCAGTTACTAAACCCAATGTTCATTTTTCAGCCTTAATCTTCCTGGATTTATTAGCACCATTTGACTAGCTCATTGCTCTCCGCCCTGGAGCAGATTAGTCAGTTCCTTGGCCCCAGAGCTAACTACTGAGTTGCTCTGCTCTCCACCTGGCTAACCTCATCTTCTTCTGGCCCTTCTTCACTTCCCTGGTCTTCATCTTCCTCAGGTTCAATGCCAGAGTCCCAAAAGCTGTCTGTCCCTTAGTTCTTTTATCTGTCTATATCAACTCTCCATCTTCCGCCAGCCTCCTGGTTTTAAATGTTCTACATTCTGCCCACACCCAAATTTATAGCTCTGACTCGGGTCTCTTCCAACTCCTCACTCCTGTATCCAGCCTCATGACACACAAGAATAGTTTCTTGAGCCAACTTCAGACATCAGATGTGATATTTTTAAGGACTTTTGAAAGTCTCCCGTTAAGCATAGACATTACTAAAAATTAAATTATATTAATGGAGCAAAGGTAATATTCAAAACCTGAGTTGGCTCAGTAGTAGACACACATACATGAGTTTTCAGTAAGGAGTACTGTACATTTTATTATTTGTGTGACATATCTCACTATCAGTAAACTTACATACAGACATCCACATCCACATCCACATCCACACACTCACTCCCATTCCTCTTTCTCAGAATCTAGCTGTTAAACATTTACTAGCATGCCATTGCTAATACGTAACTTGAACTTAAGTTTGTTCTAAACTGACCTCTTGACTGTCTAGTCCTAATCAGTTGACTCTGTCACCATTCTTCATCTCAGTTAAAGGGACTTTATACTTCCTGTTGCTTCACGAAAAAACTTTTAGTGTTGTTTCTGCCTGTTTTCTTTCAGCCTTTATATCCAACCTATAAAAATGCTTTCCCAAGCTGGGTGATGACTAGCATGCACAAAAAGAAGAAATGTCCCATCGGGAGTTACTGGGACCAGCGGGACCCAGGCTCACAGGAACTCCTCCAGACCAGTGGCATGGGCTCCATCCAGTCTGTCTGAGCTGGTTCCCTGAGCAGACCTTAGGCCCAAACTCCACAGATAGTCCCCACAATACCCAGAGGATGTTCCACTCCCGGGCACTCTAACACACCCAGGATCCCAGGAGCTTGGTCACACCAGGATCTCTGGGTCCCAGAGGCAGCTTGACTCCCAGGAGCTCAAACACACCCAAGATCTCAGGATCTCAGGATCACAAGATCCCAGAATTACAGGATCACAGAGACAGCTTGACTCTGAGGAGTTCTGATACAACCAGGATCACAGGAAGGACAGGCTCCAGTCAGATATAGCCAAGGCAGGTAGCACTAGAGATAACCATATGACAAGCATAAGAACATAAGCAACAGAAACCAAGGTTACTTGGCATCATCAGAACCCAATTTCCCACTATAGCAAGTCCTGGATACACCATCACACTGGAAAAGCAAGATTCGGATCTAAAATCAGTTCTTATGGTGATGATAGAGGACTTTAAGAAGGACATAAATAACTCCCTTAAAGAAATACAGGAGAACACAGCTAGAAGCCCTTAAAGAGGAAACACAAAAATTCCTTATAGAATTACAGGAAAATACAATCAAACAGGCGAAGGAAATGAATAAAACCATCCAGGATCTAAAAAATGGAAATAGAAACAATAAAGAAATCACAAAGAGGACAACCCTGGAGTTAGAAAACCTAGGAAAGAGATCAGGAGTCATAGACGCAAACATCACCAACAGAATACAAGAGATAGAAGAGAGAATCTCAGGTGCAGAAGATACCTTAGAAAACACTGACATAATAGTCAAAGAAAATGCAAAAAGCAAAAAGCTCCTAACCCAATACATTCAGGATCAAACCTAAGGATAATAGGTATAGAAGAGGGTAAAGATTCCCAACTTTAAGGGCCAGTAAATATCTTCAACAAAATATTTACAGAAAAAATATAGAAGAAACTTTATAGAAGAAAACTTCCCTAACCTAAAGAAAGAGATGCCATGAACATATAAGAAGCCTTCAGAACTCCAAATAGACTCTACCAGAAAAGAAATTCCTCCTGTCACATAATAGTCAAAACACCAAACAAAGAAATAAAATTAAAAGCACTAAGGGAAAAAGGTCAAGTAACATATAAAGGCAGGCCTATCAGAATTACACCAGAGACTATGAAAGCTAGATCTTGGGCAGATGTTATACAGACCCTAAAAGAACACAAATGCCAGACCAGGCTACTAAACCCAGCAAAACTTTCAATTACCATAGATGGAGAAAACAAGATATTCCATGACAAAACCAAATTTACACAATATCTTTCCACAAATTCAGCTCTACAAAGGATAATAGATGGAAAACACCAAGACAAGGAGTGAAACTACACCCTAGAAAAAGCAAGAAAGTAAACTTTCAACAAACCCACACAAACATAATTCCACCTCTAATAAGAAAAATAACAGGAAGTAACAATCACTTTTCCTTAATATCACTTAATATGAAAATTGATATTACCAACATATCCTAATCAATCGAAATTCAAAAATATGAGGAATTAGAAATGTGTTGGCTCTCATCCAGTGGTCTCTCTAATTTGGTAATTAGAGAAATAAGCCCAATATTATACAATCCATAAACACTTTCTGCTTATTTGTATGTGACAGTGTCTTGCTGTATACAACATAATAGTCTTGAAATCATGCTTCTCCTGTCTCAGCCTCTCTATTAGTAGGATTGTTTATTTAATGTTATTAATTTATACTATTAACGCTATTATTTTATACTATACTATGGTTTTCAGAACAACTTACATATTTCAAAATTATTTATACAGCCAATAGAAACATAAACAATTAATTTGGGAGGTAGCTTGTAAGATAACAACAAAGAGTGAGACTGAATGTTTGCTTGAAATTTATAATTATTATATCAGTTTTGAAGAAGAGGACCTTATAAGTTACTCTTTTTCTAAGATGAATGCTTTTCAAAATCATCACGGCCAATGAACCAGATCTTACCCTCATCTAATGTCTGTGTCACCCTCCAAACAGAACCATTGTTCATTGAAACAGTTGATGAATGACTTCATGGATAGACCATCTTAATACACACATCATTTCTTAAATGAATGTAACATTTTCCCTGTGGGCTGAGAATGATGACAATCACTAAAGTCAGATAACTTTGACCATATCAGAAATCTGTATCCAAATAATCGTACCTACAATTCATTCCTTGGTGCAGCAGAACTGTCAACTCTTAGCTTAGCTACTATGGAGGTAAAATCCTTTTGTGATGTGAGGGACATTGAAGTACAGCCTTATTACAATTAATTTCAATGTCTAAAAATTGTCCTTATTTTGGGTTTGTAAAAGCCAAGATTTTAAGCCGGGCGTGGTGGCGCACGCCTTTAATCCCAGCACTCGGGAGGCAGAGGCAGGCGGATTTCTGAGTTCGAGGCCAGCCTGGTCTACAAAGTGAGTTCCAGGACAGCCGGGGCTATACAGAGAAACCCTGTCTCGAAAAACCAAAAAAAAAAAAAAAGCCAAGATTTTAAGCTCAACTAAAAACAAAACAAAACAAACAAACAAACAAAAAGACTTTATCTATTTATGTTCATTTAGTAACATGTCCATCATTTTTATGGTTGGTATAAAATCTATATTGTTTTGAATATAATAAAAAATGAAAAATAAAGAAGAAATGTCAATTCCCTGTTTACAAACACTTTAATGGATTTCCATCTCACATAGAGTCAAAGGCAAAGTCTCCACAGTGACTGATACACTGGGGAAGAGGGGAAAAAATATCATTGTTCTGGGGTCTATTGAATGCTGGTTCTGAATTGATACGCATTCCAGGAGACTGGAAGAAACATTGTGGTCCTCCAGTTAAAATAGGGGCTTATAGAGATCAGGTGATTAATGGAATTTTTAGATCCCCTAACTCATCTGTGGCTGTTTCACCAGTTCTAGAATGTATAATTGAGATAGAAGTTGGTAGAATTCTCATAATGGTTCCCTGACTCGTGGAGTGAGGGCTATTATAGTTGAAAAGACCCAATTAAAGTCTTTAGAGTTGCCTCTGCCAAAGAAAATTGTAAATCAAAAACAGTATCATATCCCTGCAGGAATTGAAGAAATTAGTGCCAACATCAAGGACTTGAAAGATGCAGGGATGGTGGTCTCCACCACATCTCTCCTGTCTGGCCAGTGCAGAAGACAGATGGATTGTGGAGAATGACAGTTGACTATCAAGAACTCAATCAGGTAGTGACTCTGTGCAGCTGCTGTACCAGATATGGTATCCTTACTTGAGAAGATTAACACACATCTATGAAATGTCTTTTTCTCAATACCTGTCCATAAAGACCACCAGAAGCAACATGCCTTCAGTTGGCAAGGCCAGAAATATACCTTTACAGTTTTACCTTAAGGATATTGTACTGGCTGGTTTTGAGTGTCAAGTTGACACAAGCTGGAGTTATCACAAAGAAAGGAGCTTCAGTTGGGGAAGTGCCTCCATGAGATCTAGCTGTGGGGCATTTTCTCAATTAGTGATCAAGGGGAAGGGCCCCTTGTGGGTGGTACCATCTCTGGGCTGGTAGACTTGGGTTCTATAAGAGAGCAGGCTGAGCAAGCCAGGGGAAGCAAGCCAGTAAAGAACATCCTTCCATGGCCTCTGCATCAGCTCCTGCTTTCTGACCTGCTTGAGTTCCAGTCCTGACTTCCTTGGTGATGAACAGCAATGTGGAAGTGTAAGCTGAATAAACCCTTTCCTCCCCAACTGCTTCTTGGTCATGATGTTTGTGCAGGAATAGAAACCCTGACTAAGACAGATATATTGACTCTCCTGCTCTGTTATAACTTAATTCAAAGAGATCTTGATTGTCTCTTCCACAAAAATATCATGTTGGTTCCTATATTGATGACATTATGATAATTAGATTAAGTGAGCAGGAGGTATCAACCATTTGGACTTACTGGTAATGCATATGCACATCAGAGAATGGGAAATAAACTCAGCCTTCTAAGGCCCTCTACATCATTAATATTTTTATAAGTCTAGTGTTGTGGGGCATACAGAGCTATTCCTTCTAAGGTGAAAGGTAAGTTATCGTAACAGGCCCCTCACACCACCAAGGAAGAAGCACAAGTAGTGGGCCTATTTGGATTCTAGAGAGGGCACATTCCTTGCTTGGGTGTGTTACTTCAGCCTATATTCCAAATGACTTGGAAAGCTGCTAGCCTGAGTGGGACCTGAATTACAGAAGAGATCTGTGGGTATTTGGAGCCATCCTCTACCATCATTTGCAGAAAACTATTTTCCCTTTGAAAGACAGCTTTTGGTCTGCTATTGGGCCTTAGTGGAAACAAACTGAACATTTGACAATGGACCATCAAGTTACTATGCAACCTGAACTGGTTATGATCTGGGTGTTATCTGACCCACCAAGCTATAAAGTAGGATGTGCACATCTATTAGCAAATATAAATGGTATATCGTTTATGTGATCAGGTCAGAGCAGGGTCCTCCCAAACATCCCCATCCCAAGTTATAGGATTCATTCTTTGTTTGTTTGTTTGTTTTTGTTTTTCAAGACAGGGTTTCTCTGTATAGCCTGTCTGTTTCTCTGTTTCTCTGTATGGCTGTCCTGGAACTCACTCTGTAGACCAGGCTGGCCTCGAACTCAGAAATCCGCCTGCCTCTGCCTCCCGAGTACTGGGATTAAAGGCGTGCGCCACCATGCCCGGCTATAGGATTCATTCTTTGCCAATTACTTTAACTACGGACACTGTCTGAGGCTGAAACTTGCATTTTTGATGTAATTCAGCCAACCTTATAATGAGGACTGCATTTTAATTTTCTGCAACTTGAGCTCTACGGCTGCTGGAGAGAAGATTCTCTTTAAGGGAACACTTAGAAACCTTTAGATGGTTAACTTGCATCTGGAGCCGTTCAATTTTATCATACAGCTCATTCTTTTCCTTCATGAATTTTTCCAGAGATACTAAGAGCAACAAGCCAGCAAACTCATTTTCAGATTCTCCCCCACCCCCAACTTGTAGAAAGTTTTGTACACTGACAGGGTCACCTAATTCATTGCCAGTTACAATTGGTAGATCAAGATAATCAGAGGCATTAGCTCCTTTAAGTTTGAAATATAGTTTCAACCACGGGCCTTCAATATTCTCCGAGCTGCCAGGAGAGAGTATCTGGAGAAGTTTCAGTAGTTGAAGGTGCTGGATTATTAAACCAACTCCAGATTCTTAAAGATTCATCTTTATACTTCTATTCCTCTAGAACCACCTCACTCCTGGTACCAACTTCTGTATTAGTCAGGGTTCTCTAGAGTCACAGAATTTATGAGTAGTCTTTATATAGAAAGAAAATTTGTTGATGACTTACAGTCTGTAGTCTATCTCCCCAACAATGGTCAGCAGCACATGTAAAGGGAAGTCCAAGGATGTAGCAGTTGCTCAGTCCCACAAGGAAAGCAGTCCCACAAAGAGTGTATCTTCCTTCTTCCAAGGTCCTTATATAGGTCTCCAGCAGATATAGGTGTGGCCCAGATTAAAGGTGTGTACCACCATGCCTGGATCTGGGACTTGCTTTGTCTCAGATGACCTTGAACTCGGAGATCTTCTTGCTTTAGGGATTAATAGCCACTATGATTTTGTTTTGTTTTGTTTTGTTTTGTTTTGTTTGCTTTTTGTTTTTTGTTTTTTGAGACAGGGTTTCTCTGTATAGCCCTGGCTTTCCTGGAACTCACTCTGTAGACCAGGCTGGCCTCGAACTCAGAAATCCGTCTGCCTCTGCCTCCCAAATGCTGGGATTAAAGGTGTGTGCCACCATGCCCGGCGATTTTTTTTTTTCTTAATTAAATCATCTGAAATAAGAAGAACCACTTTAAGCCGGCGATTTTTTTTTTCTTAATTAAATCATCTGAAATAAGAAGAACCACTTTAAGCTGGGGGTGGTGGCGAACACCTTTAATCTCAGCACTTGGGAGGCAGAGGCAGGCGGATTTCTGAGTTCGAGGCCAGCCTGGTCTACAGAGTGAGTTCCAGGACAGCCAGGGCGACACAGAGAAACCCTGTCTCAAAAAACCAAAAAAAAAAAAAAAAAAAAAAAAACACCACTTTTTTTTTTTTTTTTGAAACAGGATTTCTCTGTATAACCCTGGCTGGCCTCGAATTCAGAAATCGGCCTGCCTCTGCCTCCCAAATGCTGGGATTAAGAGCGTGCACCACCACCACCCAGCGAGAAGAACCACTTTTAATCTGGATCTTTTGGACTAAACAAATTTTGCATTATGCTGTGTTTAAGTATGACCCCCCCATAGACTCATGTGTTTGAACAAGTCTATGGGGGCCAGGGAGTGGAATGTGATGGTTTGTATATTCTTGGACCAGGGAGTGGCACCATTTGGAAGTGTGGCCTTGTTGGAATAGGTGTGTCACTGTGGGTGTGGGCTTAATACTCTCACCCTAGTTGTCTAGAAGTCAGTCTTCCACTAGCAGCCTTTGGATGAAGACATAGAACGCTCAGCTCTGCCTGTGCCATGCCTTCCTGGATGCTGCCATGCTCCCACCTTGATGATAATGGACTGAACCTCTGAACCTGTAAGCCAGCCCCAATTAAATGTTGTTTTTTTTATTATAAGACTTGCCTTGGTCACGGTGTCTGTTCACAGCAGTAAAACCCTAACTAAGACATACAAATACCCTGAATGAGTGAAATCTTGAGTGAGGGTATATTTTGGCATGAGCAAGGCCTGTTGAGGATTCAGACCAATTGGCCCATGGGAAATTGGCAAAGCCATTACTTATGGATCAGGCTCAATAGGGATGGCAGTTTTCTTCAGAAGACTTGAGTATGAGTGTTTATGACTGATTGACCAGTGTGTATCAAAGATATAGCTTCCTCCTCCAGGATATTGACAGCCTGAGACTAATCACCTACAGAGGCCTAGGAGACTGATTAACCCTTCCCCTGTGCTATACCTAACAAACAGAGTGTGGTTTTGTGTGGCAGTGATAACAATAATGTTAAAAACCCCACCACCAGCCCGGCGTGGTGGCACACACCTTTAAATCCCAGCACTTGGGAGGCAGAGGCAGGTGGATTTCTGAGTTTGAGGCCAGCCTGGTCTACAAAGTAAGTTCCAGGACAGCCAGGGCTATACAGAGAAACCCTGTCTCGAGAAAACAAAAACAAAAACAAAAACAAAAAACCCACCACCCAGGTTCATAGTGTATGTTTGTGTGTCTGTCCTTTCTTTAGTCCCTTGCCACCCTGAGCCACCAGGTGATACCTCTTCTTTCCTGCCCTGTTCTCATTCTGTAAAGTGCTACATGCTTTCTATTATGTTTTAGTTTTTAGTCTTTTCTCCTCCTACTGGAATGTAAATTCAATATTTTTATTTTATTGTTTCACTATATTAAAAGCTCTTAAAATAGTTCCGCATTAGATACTCAAGAGTCTGTTGAACAAGTTGAGCATCTTCAATGGCCTTGAATAATGTCTTTGAACTTTATTGTAGGAAAGAAAAGAGCTAGGGACCCCACAACAAGCCTCCAATCCTTTCAAGTGCTCCTCTGAGATTTAGTGCCATTTGCCTCTGTCTTTGAGTCTCTCAGTTGTTAGCTGTGCCACCCAGAAATAACTATGCTTCCTTAAAAACACCAGAAATATGTAGCAGACTGAAAAATAAAGTTAAGGATTATATTCTGTTGGCTAACATCAACAGCGTCACATTCAGATTCTATCATGGACACAGAGCGGAAGTCACTAGAAGGTTTACAAAAACATAAACATTTATTATTTATTATTTTCATAATAGCCAGAAACTGGAAAGAACCCAGATGTCCCTCAACAGAGGAATGGATACAAAAAATTTGGTATATTTACACAATGGAGTACTACTCAGCTATTAAAAACAATAAATATATGAAATTCCTAGGCAAATGGATGGATCTGGAGGCCATCATCCTGAGTGAAGTAACCCATGCACAAAAGAACTCATATAACANCCCCCCACCCCTGCCCTCGAAGCCTTCACTAAGCCTGCCCAACTTTAACTACCCCATTCCTCTCCCACTACATTCTCTGCTGTGATCATCACCCGACCTGAAAGCTCCATGGTCTCTTCTTCCCTAGCATCTGCTCTTCCTGCCTTTTCCTGTCTGAGTAACACAAAAAAGCCAGAGGGATCTATCTTCTATATGTGGGCCTCACTACGATGCTTAAGCTAATAGAAACAAACTAACAACAAAAACAAAACAACAACAACAACAAAAAAAACACAACGTTATTTCTTAGTTTAAGGCTAGTCACACACAGCTGGCCTGGTACTGTATAGACCAGGTTGCCCACTAACTCAGAGATCTGCCTGCCTCTGTCCCCTAAATGCTGGGATTAAAGGCATTGGCTATCATGTCCGGCAAGCCTGTAAACTTTATTGTGGCCCACGAGGCTGTGTGGCCTCGCCTACCTCCCCTCCTCCACCCCCAAGTGTTCTTTCCTGTCAGCCAAACTAGTCTTTGTTGCCCATTGTATCATGTTTCACTCTCCCAGGAGACCTTGCACAAGCTTTCTGCTTTTACCTGAATAATATCTATTCATTTGTCAAGAGTTCAGTTCAAACCTCCTTTCGTTTGCCCACACACACCCTCGGCTTTGTTAGGTGGTACTGTACTGGCCACAACAGTAGTTTTGGAGTTAACTGTGAATTTTTTTAGTGTCCAATCTCCCTCTGAATAGGAAGCCCACATGTTGCACAGGGTTGGGGGTGGGGGGACGCCTAGAGCTGAACTTGGCATAGAACGGGTGGGTACTCCAAATGTGTGTTAATTCATACTAAATCGCCGCCGCACGCTTGGCCCTTTATGGGTGTCATAGACGTTTTCTGCACCTGGGAAACGCTGTAGCGTGCTGTCCAGATTTCTCCTCACTAACTTGAGATTGCAGCTGCTACCCACGTTCGTGTCCACAAAGAGCTTTTAACTGTCAGCTGCTGGAGATACCAGACCTTCTTGGTTCCTGCTGCACCTCCAGCCAGGAGGAACTAATCCAGTGATTGACTAGATAGGCAAGCTCTCCTAAACCCCCTGCACTGCTGGAATCCAAACCGCAGCAGACTTGTCTCCCAGACTTGTCTGACTTCTCCTTTTGGGGAAACACTACACCCATTAACCTAAAGTTTGTACGCATCGTTCAGCTATCAAATTATTTTCCATCACTTTCCCGTTACGGTCCCGTACTCCCAATTCTACACTAGGTGTATTCCCGTAAAGAAACTGGGGCTCAGAGTGGTGGAGAGATCCGCCTAAGGCCAGGCACTAGAAGCTAATCCTCACATACAGATTTTTCTGCTATCTCCCTATTAAGTCTCTAAACCCTGAGCTTGAGTTTGAGTGAATTTTGGTCTCAACCTCAAGAAAACAGGATCCTGCGATCTGAAGTTAACCGGCGCAGAACAGCTAGGGAAACTGAGGTCCAGAGCCGGGACTCTGCGCCTGCAGAGGCGACTGAGAAGGGGGCGCGTCCTGCCCAGCGGGCCGCCTCCTCCCGCCCAGCACGCCGGGGTCCCCTCCGCCTTGTCTTTGCCCTCGCCAAGTCGCCACCTCGGGAGTGAGCCATGGTTGCAGCTGTGGTGACGGCGTGGCTGCTCCTGTGGGCCGCGGCCTGCGCGCAATCCGAGCAGGACTTCTACGATTTCAAGGCGGTCAACATCCGGGGCAAGCTGGTGTCGCTGGAGAAGTACCGTGGCTCGGTGAGTGACGGTCCCTTGCGGGCCTGGCGCGGAGGGGGAGAGGGGCTTGCAGGCCTCCCCCCAAAGCAGGGATACGCGAGGATGCTACTCTTGGGTGTGCCACAGCTCGGACACCACCCACGCATCCCAGCCGCGAGATCGGTGCAACCGGCGCTCCCAAACTCTTGCCCACTCAGGCCTGCGGCTACGTGGCACAGCTTAGGAGCCACCCGCGCTGACTGCGCTCTGCGAGGCTCAGGATCTCACCGGAAGGTGAATGCCCTCTGCTCTCCGCTTTGCCTCTCCCAAGTGGAAAAGAAACCCTAGCCTTTATGGCCCTTTGCCGGTCCAGTCCAGTTTCTGCGCCTGTAACAGTGGGTCCAATGAGAACGCAGAGAGAGGAGTACCGTGCAGTGGAGGGAGTGACCATCTAAAATGGACCTTTTGATGATTCTTAGAATCCACCCTCAGGCCCTGAGAGCAAAGATACAACAGTGGAAAGCAATCCAAGTTGTAAGAGAACCCCATATACACCCTTCCCATCCTTGATCCTCCTAAGGCCCACCCCTTAGAGGGCAGTTGTGATGTAGTTGCTAGTGGGCCGGCCCCTACTTACTGGACCGAATCACAGTAAGCAGGAAGTGTGTCAGGATTGGGTCTTTTAAATAAAACTTGAGCAAGACAGATCAATCCAGACAGAGAGAGCTGGCCAAGTCCAGACACAAAAGCAAAACAACAAGAAAGGTCAGGGGGGACCAGGGATTTCAGCAGCCGGTACTTGAAAGATACAAACTGCTAGACTGGACAGTGTTAGATGAGGCTGACTGCCAGGGAGACTTTGAACTGTAAAGTTCAGAGACTCTGGTGCTACACTGCGATGAAGAATCCTCTCAAGAGAGGAGCATGGTAGCACACACTTTTAATCCCAGCACGCTGGAGGAAGAGAGAAACTGACGTCTGTGAGTTCAAGGCCAGTTTAGTGTCTATCTACATTGGGCTTTCCAGAAAGCCAGGGCTACACGGCAAGACCCTATCTCAAAAAAAAAAAAAAAAAAAGTAATTAGTTTTTTAAAATCCTTCAAAGAACCTTCTGCCTCTTGAGATGGAGTTGGAGATCCTGGTGTGAAGACCGTTGTTGGACACTAACTGACTTGTGACCCCATCATCCAGAGTTGGATGGTTCAGTATGGTTTTCTTACAAGCAAGGCTATTTTTAGGGGCAAAGCTATTCTCAATAGCCTTGATGTTCTCGATTACACTGAGAGTCCTTGCCCTGACCAATGTGCTATAAGTTTCAAGAGAGAAGACAGTGTGGAAACATTAGGTAAGCTTTAGGCGCTCTGTATGGATGACAGGTCTTGTCAATGACAGCATCCAAGACTCCAGACAAAGGGCAGCAAAGAACAAGGCCATTACTAGTCAGGGAAAGCCTCTAATGCAGGTAGACAGATGGTGATTAAAACACCTTGAAATTTTAATCAAGTTTATAGGGAGGAGAGACAATAAATAAGCCACTGAAAACTGAACCAGCCAATCCCAATAACAATGAGAGCTTTTTTTTAAAAAAAGGCCGGTTGTGTGGCGCACGCCATTAATCCCAGCACTCGAGAGGCAGAGGCAGGTGGATTTCTGAGTTTGAGGCCAGCCTGGTCTACAGAGTGAGTTCCAGGACAGCTGGGGCTATACAGAGAAACCCTGTCTAGAAAAAAACAAAACAAAAACAAAAAGTATCTTTTAATGCTTTCAATAAAGGTCCTGCAGGAAAGAAGACCCTTAAATAGGGAAGGATATTTAGAGTTGATTTTTTTTTTATCACCCCAGACAGTGTGTACAATAGGTCGGATTAGTTCAATGATTCTCAGCTGGGGGAAACTTTAAAAAAGTTATTTGTTAGCTAGGTGATGGTGGTGCACACCTTCAATCTAGCACTTGGTAGGAGAAGCAAGTGGATCTCTGAGTTTGAGGCCAGCCTGGTCTACAGAGACAGTTGCAAGATAGACAGGACTACACAAAGAAACCCTGTCTTGGGGAGAAAAAAGATTTCTTTGGTATTAAATTGTGTGTGTGTGTGTGTGTGTGTGTTCCACTCGAGCACACATGTGCATTTGTACATGTCTGTCATGGTGTCCAGGTGAAGGCCAGAGGACAGCCTGAGGGAGTCATTTCTTTCCTTCCACTCTGTGGGGCTCTGGGATTGAACTCAGATTGTCAGGTTTGGCCGCAAATCATCATCTCTCTAGTGTTTGTTTTGCTTTGTTTTGAGACAAGGGGTCTCACTATGCAGTGCCTGGCCTGGAACTTGCTATGTAGACCAGGCTGGTCTTAAACTCACAGAGATTCACTTGCCTCTGTCTCTGCCTGCTACATGCAGGGATCAAAGGCATGCAACATTTTTTCTTTGCTTTGCTTCTTTTTTTCTTTTCTTTTTAAGAGACAGTCTTACTATTAGTCTAGGCTGGCCTCCACTTTGAAATTCTGCTGCCTCAGGTATGTGCCACAGACCCCATGGGGAAATACGCTTGGTCATCAAGCCTAGGCATCTAGTAAGTTCAGGCTAGGATGACGCCAAAACTCTACAATAGACAGGGCAGCTCCCCACAGTGAAGACCCATAATTTTAGTAGTGCTGAATCTGAGACTAGCTTGAGCAATTTGTGTCCAGCATTCCAGACTGACCCCGGGAAATGATCTTCTTTGGGTAGCCAGGTGATATTATCCCTAACTTGTCTCAAAAGCAGCCATGGAGATAGGGCTAGGGCACACAGGCAAAGCATTTTAATCTTTTAATAATACAGAGTAGAAGCTGGAAATGTGGCCTTCGTGCCAACATTCTAAGTACATTATAACTCAGTTCCATCAGCTGGCTTTGAATTTATTGCCTAAAGCCTTTACAAAAATTAGGGCTTAGCAATCAAACTCTAAGCATTTGTTTGCTGGAAGGGAGCAGATCCAAAGGGATCATCCTGGGGCGGGGGGGTTGGGGGGTGCAGAGCAGTCATTCTGTCTGTGTATCCATCTGCTGGCAGCTCCTTCCAGGGAAGGGTACAGAGAGACACACAGCTCTGCTTCCTTTGTCTTTAGAAACTTCTGGGAAGGAGTTCATCTGGAATATCTGAAGTATCCAGCTGACCAGAACCAAACTGAATCCAAGTGTACTGGCCTCCTCCAAAAGATCACCTACTGACCTGTACTCCCTGTACGCGTGCCTCTCTGTGAATGTGCTATGTGTATTTGTGGATATGTGTACTACCAGCTAATGCAGGTTTGGATCATAGAGCATGTGCATATTAATTTAGGTGAATTGTGTGCATACAGTCACAGATATTCACGTAAGTGTACATGTGTACATGCGTCTAGACCCGTATGTGCCTGCTTTTTGTGTGGGTGTGTTTATATGAACATTACACACTTATTTACATCTATATATGCATGGTATTCTTGCCTATGTGAAGGAGTCACCTATGTGAACACACCAGAACAGATACAAAAACATGCCTTTTAGCTGGATTGTATGTGGCTCTGAGCTTTCTTCTTCTTTGTTTGATTTTGCCATGCAGGTTTCCCTGGTGGTGAACGTAGCTAGCGAATGTGGCTTCACAGACCAGAACTACCGAGCCTTGCAGCAGCTGCAGCGGGACCTGGGTCCCCATCATTTTAATGTGCTTGCCTTCCCTTGCAACCAGTTTGGCCAACAGGAACCAGACACCAACAGGGAGATTGAGAACTTTGCCCGCAGCACCTACAGTGTCTCTTTTCCCATGTTTAGCAAGATCGCAGTCACTGGCACTGGTGCCCACCCTGCCTTCAAGTACCTAATCCGTGAGTCTTGTCCCTTCTCCCCCTCACATTCCCTCCCTGGGCAGCAGAAGCTGGTGGCTGGCTGGGTCACCTTTCTCTTCCTGATCCTTGGAGAAAAGCTAAGGAAGCCATACTTTCTCACCCTAGCACTTCCCCAAGATCTTGTCTTCACTCAACCGGGGCTCCTGGAATGAGACAGGGCATCATGCCTTTGTCACTAGTTGAGCTTATAGATTTGAATAGAGAAACCAAGGCATGAGCATGGGACACCACACGGCTGGAGAAGGCTGACCAAGGCAACTGGAAGTCTCTTGTTCTGAGTTAAAGCCTCAATGCTAAAGGGAAACCTTCTCTTAAGCTGAAAAGATCAGCCAAATTGCCATGCCTGGAATACCAGTGACAGGCAAGATGTGTGGGCTGTGAATGAATTCATCAGGGCAGAAGGAGGCAGTAGAGTTTGTTAGGTATCCCATGGTCTGTCTGCAACAGATAAGACAGTAGAGAAACTGTTCAGAGGTGATCTAAGGGGCTGCTTTTATGTGTATGGGGAGTGGGGCTCTGTGGACATTCAGGCAGTGTTTCAATGTCACTGTGCTCTGACTGTTTAGGTCTTATCAGGTGGGACATCTGTACAGAACTATCTGGAAGGTTAGGCAAGTAGCTCATTTTAAGGAATAAGTTTTACAATATAAATTCTCTCTCTCTCTCTCTCTCTCTCTCTCTCTCTCTCTCTCTCTCTCTCTCTCCCTCATTTTCCAAGACAAGGTTTTCCTCTTTAACAGCCCTGGCTATCCTGGAACTCACTCTGTAGACCAGGGTGTCTTGGAGACACCTTGGATTAAAGGCATGCGCCACCACTGCCCTGAAGGTTATCTCTTCTTCTTCATACTGGCTATCTATGTAAGAAGCAGGCTTGGTTCACTAAGGTCAAACATTTGATGTTTTGAGACTGCTTATTAAAAAGTGGGATTCTGGGGGCTGGTGAGATGGCTCAGCGGGTTAGAGCACCCAACTGCTCTTCCGAAGGTGATGAGTTCAAATCCCAGCAACCACATGGTGGCTTACAACCACCTGTAACAAGATCTGACACCCTCCTCTGGTGCGTCTGAAGTCAGCTACAACATACTAAGAATAATAAGAAATGAATCCTTGGACCGGAGAGACCAACCGGAGCAAGCGAGGCTGTCCGGAGCGAGCGGAGCTGAACAGGGACGGCCAGAGCGAGTGGGGCCGAACAGGGACGGCCGGAACGAGCGGGGCCAACCGGAGCAAGCGGAGCTGATCGGAGCGAGCGAGGGGGTGGGGTGGGGCGACTGGAGCAAGGGGGGGTGGCTGGAACAAGCTGGGGGAGGCGTACGGGGGGGGGGGGCAAGAGCAAGTGGGGCTGGCCCGAGCGAGCGGAGCCGGCAGGAGTGAGCGGGGTCGACTGGAACAAGGAAAAAAAAACCAGTGGGATTCTGGATCCTAAAGAGTTGGCTTACCGGTTAAGAGCACTGGCTGTTCTTCCAAAGGACCTGGGTTCAATTCCCAGCATACACATGGCAGCTCACATGTTACTCCAATTCCACACACACACACACACACACACACACACACACACAGAGGCAGAACACCAATATACATAAAATAAATAATTTTTTTTAAGTGGAATTCTGAGATTAGAGAGATAGCTCAGAGGTTAAGAGCATCGACTGCTTATCCAGAATCAAGCCCAGGTTCCTACTCCGCATACATAGCTCACAACCACCTGCTACTCCAATCCCAGGGGAGCCAATGCCCTTTTCTGGCCTTCATGGGAGCTGTATACATATAGTGTACAGACACCCATGCAAGCAAAACACTTATACACATTTTTTTTTAAAGAAATACAGAAAACAAATACAGAATGCCTCAATTCCTCAGTGGCAGACCTTGTGACCTTTGGGGTCCGGTTAGCTCTGTACTCTTGTTAAGTCACCATCTTCCCCTCCTACGTGTTCTGTTAGTTTTCTCCCAGTTCCTGCGATTGTTGATCAATCTGGCCCTTGCTTTAGAAGCACCTGGAAAGATCTTATAATGGCACAAACCTGAGCTCTACAAAAGCAAGAGCCGAGAATTTATTTAAAGGCCCTACACAGTGATTTGGATTACAGCAGTACATGGCCATTAGTCGCCATTAAGATTTCACTGGAAGCAGGACACTGCGGTGCAGGCCCACATTTGGGAAGGAGCAAGGAGGAGAATGCGTTCCAAGGCTGCACATCCACACTGTCTAGCAAGACTAAGGTAGCCTGGGTTACATAGAATCCTGTCTTGAAACGAAACAGACTTGGAGAACGGGGTGTGACTATTTGGGGACCATGTAAAGGAGGATTGATAGTGCTGTATCAGGTACTTGCCAAGCTGCTAAAGTAGCCTCTCTCAACCTGGATCCCACATTGAGATGTACTGGAAAGCTTTTAAAAGATGCGGATAAAAGCCGGGCGTGGTTAATCCCAGCACTCGGGAGGCAAAGGCAGGCGGATTTCTGAGTTCGAGGCCAGCCTGGTCTACAGAGTGAGTTCCAGGACAGCCAGGGCTATACAGAGAAACCCTGTCTCGGGGGGGAAAAAAAAAAAAGGTGCGGATAGCTGGGTCTTGTTCTCTGTGGTTCTAATTTAAGTAGTCTAGGTAAAGCCTGGGTGCCAGAATTATACCACTACTGGGATTCCAGGAGAGGCTATAGGGAGGCACATTGACTTTCTGCTCCCCTTTTTCCCTAGAGACTTCTGGGAAGGAGCCTACCTGGAACTTCTGGAAGTACCTAGTGGACCCAGACGGAAAGGTGGTGGGGGCATGGGACCCCACTGTGCCAGTGGCGGATATCAAGCCCCGTATTACAGAGCAGGTGTTGAAGATCATCCTTCGGAAACGAGAAGACTTGTGACCGGGTCCCCCTGAAGCCCCCATCCCTACACAAACTCATGTGGTGCTTCACCGGCAGAGAGCTAACTGACACTTCTCTTCCCTTCACTCCTCAGAGGACAGAGCCTAAGACTTGGATGATTTGAATCTAAGAGCAACGAACAGGAACTGTTTGCTGGCCAGTGAGAGTTCTTAACAGCACATCACCAGCCAGCGGGCCTTTAGCCAAAGGAAACATGGCAAGGCTATGAAGAAAACATGTAGATGGATATGAGGCAATCCTTTACCTACCCATGCCAAGTCTTACCTCACGGGGAGGCTGTGAAGATTAGCATCTAATACCCGTGAATGTGCCTGGGGCAGTGCTAGCTGAAGGGGAAGCACTCCGCAGTTTCTGCGTGTAAACAAACATTATTTGTGATAATAAAACCTGAGTTTGACGTACATATCTAGCCCGTGGAAACCTGGGCCAAATGTGTTTGCCATTTTTGTTTTGTTTTGTTTTGTTTTTTAATTACAGAAGACACATGTTCTTAGGCAGTGTGGTAGGGGGAAAGACTCAGAGTTCGAATACTTGCAAGACTCTATCTACTCCCAGAGAGGCAAAAAGAAAGGCACAAAAAGAGAGAGCACATTAATAAAAACACAAATAATAAAATAGAAGTAAACACTGTGGGTAATTTGGTGTGGATGTTGAAGGCTTCGAGCCCTTTTAACCTTTTTCAATCAAGCTAAGCATTAATGCTCAGTAAAAATATTCCAATCAATCATTCACTACAATAGAAATGGGTGGAGGATATTGTTATAATTTAAATGTGAGCTAGCCCCCAAAGCTATACCTGAACACTCAGTTTCCAGCTAGTGGTGTTGTTCTGATTGAGGATGGGTGGGTTATGGAACCTTTTATATACAGAACAGATACATGGCTGTCGGAGCAGGATTTCAGGATTCTGTCTGGACCTCAGGCTCTTCTTTCAGACTGCTCTGATAGTATGACCTCTGCTATCACACACAGGTCACACACAGACTGCTTGGACAGTGTGACCCAGCTACCACATCCACCATGATGCCTTCTTGGTTATGACACACTGATAGTCCCTGAAACTGTGAGCCATGAGAAATCTTTTCTTCCTTAAGTTGCACTGGCCAGATACTTTATCACAACCAGGAGAAAAGTAAACAATGTCAAGATGCATTTGCAGACTACAGGTGCCCAGTAAGATTCCAGAAATGGTGGCTCCTTTGGGTGGTATGTTCTCGGGGATGGCCTCTGGGGCCCTTGCCATCCCAACTGGGTCTCCTAATGAAGGACCAGGCTTTGCTTGCTTGTCAAGTTGCACCTAGAGTTCTTAGGGTTTTTTTTAAGACAGTGTCTCTCTAGATAGCCCTGGCTATCCTAGAATTTGCTATGTAGACCAAACTGGCCTCAAACTCACCCTATCTTCCTCCCAAGCGCTGAATAAAAAGGTGTGTGTCACCATATTCACCTCTAAGAACTTTATTTTTTTTATTGATTATTTGAGTATCTCACATCATGTACCTCAATCGCTTGCACCTCCTAGCCTTCCCATGCCCAACCACCCTCCTTTTAACGCCCCCCCACACACACACACACAAGGAAAAGCAGGGGAAAGAAAGCCAAGTTCATTTTGCGTTGCCCACATACTCACTGGAGCATGGTCAAATTCCTAGTAGCCAGGCCCCAAAGGAAAGATGTGTCTTTCTTCACCTGCATCCTGGCCAGAAGTCACCAACTGTGGAGAGCCATGCAGTGGGGTTTGCTTTTCGTCTCTTAACCCTGAGGGGGGGAGAAATTTGAACCATTTAATCTACAAGTTGTAGCACACTGCAATGTATACAGAACATAAGATCTCTCATGGAAGTCTGGGGCCTATTGATTAAGCCAGACTGGCTGGTGAGAGACCCTGGGGATTCTCCTGTCTTAGCCTGACTTCATATATATCTCATATATATATATATATATGTGTGTGTGTGTGTGTGTGTGTGTGATATACTATATATATATATATACATATATATATATATAGTATATATATATGCTGGGGACCAAACTCAAGTTTTTGTGTACTTTATCAACCGAGCTATCTCCCTAGCCTCATTTAGTTCCATTTAGAAATATGATCTCCTCATATAGCCCCAGTTAGCCTTGAACTTACAACCCTCTACCTCATTGTCCCTAGTGATAACCTCCTGAACACCATAAAAAAAAAATAGCTGTAGCTTTGTAGCTTTGATAAATTATTTTAAATTATTATTGTCACCACATTTGGACTGTTAAGAGTGATGGTTAAAATGATCCTTTTGTCTTTTAGTCTTTTGAGGAGGCCTGTGTTGGGGTGTGAGATGCTGAAGGCTATGTGCTGTGGTGACAAGCCAGGGGAAGGATGGATGGAGCAGACCTTGTCTCAGTAGCCCATGGTTAGACACAAGTGAATCCTGGGGGGGGGGGCAGATAAAAGGTTATTCCTACTGTTGGATTCTGTTGCTTGTGCTGTTTTGCCTTTTCAAAGCAGAGACAGTTTGCATTAAGGAAGGTTTGTGTGTATGGATTTGAATCCAGGGTTGAGGCATCTTGGGGAGTGAGTGGTCCTACTGAGCCTCTGTGGACAGCACCTGGAGCCTTATGCCTGTCGCTCAGCATCTTGGCTCATCTTGGTCACTCTAGGCTGGAAGCCCCCTCTACACATTGACATCCCCCAAATTCCTTATAGGCTCTGGATACCACCTGGTCCTCAAAGTCTCTAAATGCCTTTTCTGGTACACCTCAGGGTGCAGGATTTTTTTTTTAAGTTGAATGGAGAGGGCACACAAAACAGCGCATGTGTGGAGAGTAGAGAGCAGCCTGTAGGAATCAGCTCTCTCCTTGCCTCATGTGGGCTCCTGGGATAGAACTCAAGCCATTAGGCTTGGCAGCAATTGCCTTTACCCACTGAACCATGTTATCTGCCCATGATGGGTTTTTTTCTACTAGTCTTTTTTAGTTCTTCCTTGTGACTTAATGATTTATATCTGTTTCCTTTCCTCTCAGGGATTATATGCCAATTAGAAATAGGCATTGTTCCCTTGAGTATATATAGCCATGTATATCTTTTGTATATTATATTTCCTAGTCATTTTTGTTTGTGTATGAAAGTGTATATTTGGAACATGATCCTAGGAGTAGAAGCTTGGAGCAAATGTACAGGAGAGTGCCTGAGGTGATATTTCATTGGCTAAAAGCACTTACCATAGAAGCCTGGTGACCTGAGTTCAGTCCTCCAAACCCACAGAAAAGGGAGAAGGAGAAAATCAACACTATAAGGTCGGGCACTAACATTCATAGCAGATCCCAATAATAAATATTTTTTAAAAATATTTTAAAATGATAATTGAAACTTTTGTTTGTTTGTTTTTTTGTTTGTTTGTTTTTTTCAAGACAGGGTTTCTCTGTATAGCCCTGGCTGTCCTGGAACTCACTTTGTAGACCAGGCTGGCCTCAAACTCAGAAATCCGCCTGCCTCTGCCTCCCGAGTGCTGGGATTAAAGGCGTGCGCCACCATGCCCGGCTAATTGAAACTTTTTGAAATTTAAGTTATGTAAGTGAAACAAAGCTTTTAAAAGTTGTATTAGGCCTGACCTGGTGATACATGCCTATAAATCCAACACTTTGGAGGTACAGAAGGCAGAAGGATCAAGAGTTAAATTTACTTCTGCTACACAGTGAGTTTGAGGCCAGCTGGACTAGAGACCCTGCCTTAAAGATAAACAAACAGATAATGGAGCTGAAGCGATGGCCTAGCAGGAAAGAGTACACACTGCTCGCAGAGGAGCCTCATTCAGTTCCCAACACCCTCGTCAGTCAGCTCACAATCACCTATCACACCATTTCCAGGGAATCTGATACTTCTGGCCTCCATAGGTTCCACAATGTACGTGCTCAAACCTACAAACAGACATATGCATATACATACATGCATAGATGGGGGATGAATAAGTCCTGAGTGACATCAGCAAGGCCATGTCAAGGACCCCAGTGCCTCAGGCCCATGAGAATGGCCCAGGTGAGTTCCAAGGAGACGCAGAAAAACCCTGTCTGGTGTTTGTGTGTGTGTGTGTATGTGTGTGTGTGTGTGTGTGTGTGTGTGTGTGTGTGTGTGTAATACAGTAAATTTATTCAATATGTCCACATAGGGAAAAGAAGCAAAGCCTAGTGACCCTTCCTCAAGTTCATATTCAAGGTCCTGATGCAAGATTTAGGTTTAAATAGAAAGCGAGGATGTACATATAAATAAATAGTTCCAGTCAAGGTATGGTCCCACTCATCACTCATCCATCATAGCCTGGGCACTAGTCTGTCCTGCAATGTGGTCTGACAAGCTGTCATAACTGTAAAATCTCTTTCTGAGGGGCATGCTCCCCACTCGCTGAAGGTCCCCATATCTTTCCATTAGCATGAGGCTAAGGGGAGTTCCAATTTCTTGGAGTTCATTGTTTCAACTGTCTGATAGGCAAAGGGAAAACATCATATCTTCTTTAGAACATCTTTACTCTTACGAGGATGCTTAATTTTGAGCACTAGATCCATGCAGGTCCATGTCTAGACCTAGACACCAAATATTAAAAATTTCCTCAAAAGGTTTGAGTTCAGCCAGTGATGGCAGTGCATGCTTTTAATCCCAACACTTGGGAAGCAGAGGCAGGCGGATCTCTGTGAATTTAAGGCCAGCCTGGTTTACAGAGCTAGTTTCAAGAGAGCCAATGCTACATAGAGACCCTGAAAAACAACCAACCAAACAAGTAAACAAACAAACAAACACCAACAACATAAAAGTCTTGAGTCCCACTGATGATGTCACACTTCTCATTAAACATGTATTTCTACAGACTTTATGAACTTTCAGCTGGCTCTAGTTTTTTCTAATATATACAAAACTCCTATCAACCCTCTCCCCTTAGTCATTAGGTTAGCCATGTCTGCCAAGATCCTGGTTGTAAATTAACCCCTTGGTTTATCAGTTAACACTTGAGTAGATGATATACGATTATCTACTGATAGTTTAATTATCTCCTAATACCTGCTTATCATCCAGATACTTACTTATTAGGTTGTATTACATAACAGCTTGGCTACATGCTAAGCTTTTATTACTAATCAATATTTTAATAACTTGCTCTAAGCATATTACTGATTTTATAGCTATCTGCCATTATTTAGAGTCAGAACAGAAAGACAGAGTCAGTTGTGGAAAGATGGAAAGGAAGGAAGGAAGAAAGGAAGGAAGGAAGGAAGGAGAGAGAGAGAGAGAGAGAGAGAGAGAGAGAGAGAGAATCCCGCCTCTCATTCTAGCCTTGGCTGGAAGCTGAAAATCAGGAATTCCAACACAATTACACTTGTTTAAGGCTTTACTTCTTCCCAGCTGGAAACCTGCAATTTTCTGGGAATCTCATCAGAAACTCTCTTTCTAGTGAAAGGGTGTCTAGCTCCTTGTGCAACCCCAGTGGCTCCTGCTTTAATTCTATCAGATTGTAATCTATCCAAGCGGTCATCAGAGTCACTCTGTAGTTCCACTTATCAAAGAGAAAAGAGCTGGGAGATAGCAGAGTGGATAAAGGCACCTGCTCCCAAGTCTGGCAAACTGAATGCAATCCCAGAAGGTGAATAGAGAGAAAGGATTCCCACAAGTCCTCTGAGCCGGGTGTGGTGGCGCACGCCTTTAATCTCAGCGCTCAGGAGGCAGAGGCAGGCGGATTTCTGAGTTCGAGGCCAGCCTGGTCTACAAAGTGAGTTCCAGGACAGCAAGAACTACACAGAGAAACCCTGTCTCGAAAAACAAAACAAAACAAAACAAAACAAAAAAGTCCTCTCACCTCTACCCATGTGATGTGACACAAGATCACGTGTGTGCGTGCACAGATCTACATACACATAGAGACAAAAAAGATCTTTCTTTTCTTTCTTTCTTTCTTTCTTTCTTTCTTTCTTTCTTTCTTTCTTTCTTTCTTTCGGACATATGTTTTGTATTCCATGTACCAAACTCTCTGAGCAAATAGGGATAACCTGGATTTTGTTCTTTTAGCTCTCTGAGTGTATGCCACATGAGTGCTGTGCCTACAGAGGCCAGAAAAGGGTGTCAGGTCTCCTTGAGATGGAGCTACAGTCAGTTAAGAGCTGTCCAAAAGAAGATGCAGGGAACTGAACCCAGGTCCTTGGGGAAAGCAGCCGTGCTTTCACCCACTGAGCCACCTCTCCACCTCTCCAGTTCCTTTTCTCTTTTCCTTTCTTCCTCCCTTTTTTCTTTCTTTCTTCCTATTTCATTTTATTTTAATGAGACAGGGTCTCACTATATAGTCTTAGCTAGCCTGGAATTCAGTGTTTAGAACAGATTGGCTTCATACCTCCTGAGTGCTGGGACTAAAGAGTTGTGCACCACCATGTCCAGTAAGAGGTTTCTAAGCAACCTCTGAGACATAATTTGAGAGCTATGAAGATGGTCTATGCAGCTAACACCAGGACAACTAACTGTACCTCTCCCTTGAGAACGCCATGCCCATGTGAATAGGACTTATTCTTTTCCAAAGCACCTCTTTCTCTTAACCTTTATCCTTAAAATCTGTACATAAATATCTTTAATGAACTTGGCTTCATACAGACTAGTCCCGGAGTTCTTTTCTGGATCAAAGCCAAGGATCCCATTTTATCTGGGCCAAGTCCCTGAAAAGGTTATGAGAGTTTCTCACACTTGCTTCCAGTAGCAGTGTGTAGCAATGTCTCCAGGCTTCTGTCACCACTGACACTAATGACCACCATGTCTTCCTGAAATTCAGAGAGTACCAACCCCTACATACATTTTCTCTATATATAAACACTGAGATAAAGATTTATTATAAACAAAGCACAGTAAGAGATTAACATCAATAACCACTAATCAACCATCATAATATACTATAATAGAAGTGTTCTCTCTTTCTCTCTCTCCTCTCCTCTCCTTTCCATCACTGGATGAATAGAACCTATAGTATAAATGCACTAGACAAAAGTTTGATTTACATTCAGGAGAGGATGGCCTGGATGACTTGAAACTTCATCATGTAATCACAACAGCAATTTAAAAATTATGAATTCAAGCCTGGCATGGTAGCATACAATTTTAATCTCAGCACTCTGAATGCAAAGGCAGGTGGATCTATGTGAATTTGAGGCCAGCCTGGTCTATAGAGCAAATTCCAGAACAGACAGAGTTACATAGTGAGACTCTGTCCCATGGTGGGGCTCAGGGGGATGGTAGGGAGTGACGAATTGTTTATTTCTGAAGGTTTTCATTAATATCTTCAGACCACAGCACATCATAGGTAAGTGCAGCTGTGGAGCATACAGCTGTACACGGGAGGCACTAGTGTAGATTGCCAGCCATGGACTCTAGTTAGTAGGTTCTGTGAGTTAGGCATCACTGATGGCTACAGTCATGACAACAGTCTTTGTCTTCTGTTGAGCTCTCCTTTCAGTTCCAGATGGTGTTCTACCATATCAATGCATCCTGTGTCCAATGCTCATTACAAGCTGTAATGTTGTCTCCAAGCTGGACAGACGGAGGATGGAGGGAGGAAAAGTGAACAGCCAGAGGACTCTCTGGAGTGTCAGAATTCAAGAAGACATTCACTCATCAACAAGTAGTTCTTGAGCTTTGCTTAAGTGTCAGGCCCTTATTGCATTCTTGGGGCACATAAGAGAAAACAAAACAAAACAAAACAGGCAAAGCCCCAGCTGTGGGGAACTTAGAATAGTGGTAGAGACAAATACGTACCAATTATTTAATAATTACAACTGGGACAAGCTCTGAGAGCAGGGAGTCATGTATACATACACAAGTGGCACTTGGTCTATTCTGGAGTTGAAAGAACACCTCCCTGAAAACTGACATTAAAACTGAGAGCTCTGATTTTTAAAAAGAATTAGAGACTTCGGTATGGAAGTCCTAAATGGATGGAGTAGCTTGGGCAAAAGTCCTTAGGAAGAAAGATGTTGACTTTGATGGAGCCAGAACTGCCAGCAGCCAAGTGATAAGAGTCTGGAAAGGCAGACTGGCCAGTTCAGGAAGGACTTTGTGATCTATGTGAGGACTGATAGCGAGCTGAGTTAGCATGGCATAGCCTGACATACACCGGAATCCTAAGTCTAAACTCTCGGAGGAAACTGTGAGGCAGAGGAAGACATCACGGTGGAAGCAGGCTACTCTGGGGGCTTCTTGGAGGACAGTGTGGAAGGAGAGAAACCTCTATCAGGGCCAACTTCGGGGTTGCCAGAGGGGACTGCACCTCCTTTCACATCCCTGGGTCCCACTGTAGCGATTATTATATTGGACATGGTAAAAGGCCACATTTTAAGAAATACTGTTTAGGGTGTAGCAAAACAAACAAAACTGGGAGACAAACGTCTTGTCCTCCCCACCCCCCCACCTCCCCATCTCCCCACCTCCCCACCAGCTCCTGTTTTGGCTTTATCTATGGTTTCTGCTACTTTGTGACAGATTTTCCTGCTCTAAGGGGAACCCAGGAGGAAAGAGATCTTGATTTCATCCTATGAAAAAGCCAGACTTTTGCTCTGCTAAGACTTCATCAAGGGTCCGGGAAGATCACTGCCATCACTAGGATGCTGCCATCATCTGCATGGCCCAGGAAGGCTGCCCATCCCAACCACATTCCTTCTATGCCATGTGTCAGTGTCATATCCTTTAAAATGCAGTCACCTATGGCCAGGCAGTGTTGATGCGCTTCTTTAATCCCAGCACTTGGGAGGCAAAGACAAGTGGATCTCTGACTTCGAGGTCAGCCTGGAACAGAGCAAGTTCCAGGACAGCCAGTGCTACTCAGAGAAACCCTCTCTTGAAAGACCAAAACAACAAAAACTGGTAACAACAAAAATTCAGTCACCTAGACACACCATATCCAGCTCACTAGAATATAAAATGTTTATCCTATAACCAGGGCATGGTGGCACATATATGGAGTTTCCAGTATTTAGGACACAGGAAAGAAGATCAGGAATTCAAGGTCGTCCTCTGCCTGGGATACATGAGAATGAAGGGAGGGTAGGTAGAAGAGAGAGAGAGAGAGAGAGAGAGAGAAAGAGAGAGAGAGAGAGAGAGAGAGATTGAGGAGGCAGAGTCACCTATACTCCAACCTCTTCCTCTTTCTTCTTGCTGCTTCCTGGTTTTACATGAGTCTGTGCAGCCTCCACATTTGTATATTAACAAGAAGAAGACAAAGAAGAGGATAAAGATGGAGGGATTAAGGGAGATACAGGAATTCACCATCCTTTGAGCTCATTTCCTTGGTCTCAACTACTGCAACCCATCTTTCCTATTGCAAGGTGAAAGATGTTCTAGAAAGCTCTCCCTAGCAACCCATCTGTTCCACTGCACTTTGACCGAGAACGCCTGCTGAGCTCTTTCCCAACCTCTTTCCATTGCCCAGGAGGAAATTCTCCTTCTTGCCTTAGCTCTGGGCCTTATCTCTATGGTTTTCTGAGCATAGCAAACATCTGAGTCAAAACAGGTGGTCAAAAGGCACTGGGAGGGGTGGAGGATGGGGGTGCAGCCTGATTGGTGAGATGGCTCAGCAGGTGAAAGGGCTTACCAGCAAACATAATGACCCGAATTCTGTCTAGGACCCACATGATGGAAACACAGAGCCAAATGTAAACATGCACCTTCTCACGTACACTATAACTCTAGCCGGAGGACCCAGCAACCTCTTCTGGCCTCTGGTGATTACTTCCCAAGGTCAGACTAGCTGACTCAGACTTGTCTCATAGGAGAAAAGAAACATTTGCAGAAAACCTAGGACTGGAGGCAAGAGAGACAGCCCAGCCATGAAGTGTAGGGCTCTTAACTGCTCTGCTCTTCCAGGGGACCCAGGTTTGAATGCAGCAACCACGCGGCATCTGCCAAACCATTTGTAATTCCATTTCCAGTGAACTCAATCCCCTCTCCTGGCTTCTGTGGGTACCAGGCATGCAAATGGTGCACAGACACACATGCACACAGAACATCCATACATACATAGTTTAAAAAAAATTTTTTTTGAAGGAAGGAAGGAAGGAAGGAAGGAAGGAAGGAAGGAAGGAAGGAAAGGAGGGAGGGAAGAAGGGAAGAAGGGAGGGAGGAAGGGAAGAAGGAAATCCAGGGCTCATCAGCAAATCTTGTTATAAAGATGGTTGGTTGATCAAGATGATCTGAATGACCCTGCCAGCTACATAGTGAGACTCAGACTCCAAAAACAAAAACAAAAAACAGAAGTTGACAAATGAGATGACTAGAAATTAAATGCTTCTCAGCCAATTGAGGAAGTCCACACATCTGATCCCAGAACTCAAGAGGCAGAGGCAGGAGAAACCCCCAATGTCCAAGCTACTTTGGTATACAGAGCAAATTCTGGGCCAGTCAGGGCTATTTAGCAAGAATCGTGTCTCAAAAAATAAAGACCCAATCCCAAGAAAATCAAATGTTGAAGATGTGAAGGGAAAAGGAACCATTATTCTCTGCTGGTGGGAATGGGAGCAAGTGTGGCCACTATGGAGATTGCTATGGAGGTTTTTCCAAAAAGTTAAAAGCAGAGCTAGTATACAACCCAGCTAGGCTACTCCCAGATATATGCACAAAGAATTATTAAGTCAGCATACCACAGACATATTGGACAAATATATATATACATACATATATATCTGCACACTATACTCTTTGTTTGTTTGTTTGTTTGTTTGTTTGAGGCAGGGTTTCTTTGTGTAGCTTTGGTTGTCCTGGAACTCACTTTGAAGATCAGGCTAGCCTTAAACGCACAGAGATCCACCTGCCTCCTGACTGCTGGGATCAAAGGCTTGGCACACTGTTGCTAGTTGTCAAGATATGAAACTAGTTTAGATGTCTGTCAAAAGCAGAATAGGCTGGGGAGACGGCTTAGCAGGTAAAAACACTTGCCACCATTCCACACAAGGACCTGAGTTCAATTATCGGGTCCCACCATGGTAGAAGGAGAGACCTGATTCCTGCAAGTTGTCCCCTGACTTCCACATGCAAGCCATAGCATATATGTCCCCATCTCCCATAAAATTAAAAAAAGAGAGAGAAAGAAACTCACTTTGGAACTCACTTTGTAGACCAGGCTGGCCTTGAACTCAGAAACCCGCCTGCCTCTGCCTCCCAAGTGCTGGGATTAAAGGCATGCACCACAACACCCGGCTTAAATTTGTTTTATTTTATGTGCATGAGTATTTTACCTGAAGACATCAGATTCCCTGGAAATGGGACTATGAGTGTCTTGTCTTCATGCCTGGCCACACTGGGGTTTTAGTCGGCTGTAAAGAATGAGATCAGGCTGGAGAGATGGCTCAGTGGTTAAGAACATTGACTGCTCTTCCAAAGGTCCTGAGTTCAATTCCCAGCAGCAACATGGTGGCTCACAACCATCTGTAATGGGATCTGATGCTCTCTTCTGGTGTGTCTGAAGACAGCTACAGTGTACTCATATAAATAAAATAAATCTTTAAAAAAAAAAAAAAAAAAAAAAGAGGGCTGGTGAGATGGCTCAGCCAGTTAGAGCACCCGACTGCTCTTCCGAAGGTGATGAGTTCAAATCCCAGCAACCACATGGTGGCTTACAACCACCCGTAACAAGATCTGAAGCCCTCCTCTGGTGCGTCTGAAGTCAGCTACAGCGTACTTATGAAGAATAATAAGAAATGAATCCTTGGACTGGAGAGACCAACCGGAGCAAGTGAGGCTGTCCAGAGCGAGCAGAGCCGAACGGGGATGGCCGAAGCAAGCAGGGACGGCCGGAGCTAGCGGGCCGGAGCGAGTGGGGCCGAACGGGAACGGCCAGAATGAGCGGGGCCAACCGGAGCAAGCGGAGCCGATCAGAGCGAGCCGGGCCGGCTGGAACGAGCGGGGGCCGTACGGGGCAGCCGGGAGCGAGTGAGGCTGGCCGGAGTGAGCAGAGCCGGTGGGAGCGAGTGGGGTTGACCGGAACAAAGAATAAGATCATGTCATTTGCAGGAAAATGGCTGGAACTGGAGATCATCATGCTAAATGCAATAATTAAGACTCAGAGAGACAAATGTCAGGAACGGAAGACATAGCTCAGTGGTTAAGAAAACTGGCTGCTCTTGCAGAGGACCTGAGTTCAGGTCACAGGGTTATAGCTCCAGTTCAAGGGACTCCAATGTCCTCTGCTGACTCTGACTACACTGCATGCACATGCGCACAGACACTCACACATAAGAAAAAGTACATCTTTTAAAAATACTATTAATAGCTAAAATAAAAATACTTCAAATGCCAAGTACATGTGAGGAAACAGAACTATTGGTGAAGCCAAAACCTGTACAGTTACCCTCGAAAACCTGTATAGTCACCCTGGAAAACCTGTACAGTCACCCTGGAAAGCAGTTTGTTAATTTTTAAAAAGTGGGGTTTTGTTTGTTTGTTTATGAGGAGTTTGGAGGGGTTGTTTATTTGTGTCGTTTTGTTTTTTGTTTTTGTCTTTCTGAGATGGGGCCTGGCTGTCCTGGAAATCACTGAGATCTGCCTGCCTCTGTCCCCTGGGCTTAAAAAGAGAGAGACAGAGACAGACAGAGAGACAGACACAGAGAGACAGAGAGACAAAGAGACATAGGGAGAAGGGAAAAAATTAGGAACCTAAATGTCCAAGAACTAAACATACCATGATGTGAGCAGGGAACAGAGAATTTATACCACAGCAAAAATGAATTAAGCCGATAGAGTCGGAGCCCCAGCGTGGACAAAGCCCACAACTATCGTATGATCGTTATGTTTAAATCTGAAACCACAGGCAAGACAACCGCAGCTCCTCCACACTCAAAGATCCAAAACAGGCTCCAGCATCAGTAAGCACTCATGAGTGCCTTTGCCTTTGCCTATTTGTGGGGTGAGGTAGAGGGAGGGGAACTTCAAGCCCAACTGATTAAAAAAAATGTTTTCCCCTTAAACTAGAGGGTCCATAACTTTGATTTAGTCTTTTGTCATTTCGTGTGTCTTAAAGATTGCGGAGTAAAGCGACCAGCAAACCCGATTAAAAAACTGAGGAAACCGTTGGAATAGTTGACTGGTCCTAGATCGGGACAGAGGTCCCACCATGGCCACCAGGTCACTTGTCTCAGGAGACACAGAGTCATTCTGGAAGTGAAGGAAAAGCTGCCTCCCTGAGGACAGGCTCGCTGCCCCACCCTTTCTTTGTTTCTCCAGCGACAGGAACAGCATGCTGGTTGCCCCCACGTGGAGCGGACTGGGACACGGTCGATGGCTGCGTGCCAAAAGCTATACAGACTCTCTCTCCTCCCTCTCCTCCCCTACCCTCCTCTTCTTCTTCCCTCCCCGTCTCCCTCGCTCCCTCCCCTCTCTCCTCTCTCTCCTCCTCTCTCCCCCCTCTCTCTCCCTCTTTCTCCTTTTTTCTCTCCTTTTCCTCTCGCTCCTCTCTCCCTGTTCCTCCACCTCTCTTTTTCTGTCTCTCTTCCCCTCTCCTCTCCTTCTCTGACCTCTCTCTTTCTCTCTCTCCCTTCCCTTCTCCCTCACTCTGCTTTCTCTTTCTTTCTCCTCTCTCCTCCTCTCTCTTTCTGTCTCCTCTCCCCTTCTCTCCTCCCTCTTTCCTGTCCCTCCCCCCTTTCCTCTCCCTGTCCCTCCCCCACTTCAGTTGCTCTGTCTCTGTCGCCTTGGAGCCTGGGAGCCAACCTGGTAACCTTGGGATCCCCTACTACACACACACACACACACACACACACACACACACACACACACACAGAGAGAGAGAGAGAGAGAGAGAGAGAGAGCTGATAGTTGCAGTGGTAGATCCGGTTTGCTCTGTTGATTGTGACTGAGGCCATCCCACCAAGGGAGTGGGAGAAAAAGGGTAAGGGTAAGGGGATGTTTCTTTGTCCTGCCATTCTTGGAGGAATTGACCTCTCAACCAGGTAGCCAAGATCAGCAGAGCAGTTTTGAGTATCTTACAGAAAGGCTCAGTGTAGATAGATGTTGGCCTCGAGCCAGACATGTTTTATGTGAACTCATCTTAGCTCCAAAGCAGAGAAGGAAAGTGACCTGGCTACTGTTACCCAGTAGTGACTGGAACTTATTACTTGTACATTCTTCAGCAACTTACTAGTCCTGTCTAGGATTTGGTTTTCCTTCCATATAGTTGATGCATAATTGGTGGTGGGATGCGGGTGTGTGTGTGTGTGTGTGTGTGTGTGTCCCAAAGTATGTCTGTGTTTATATTATATGTATGCGTGTGTGTGTGTGTGTGTGTGTGTGTGTGTGTGTGTGTGTATGTATGTATGGAGATGAGGGTGGGAGGGATGTGTGTGTGTGTATATGTGTGTGGGGTGTGTGTATTTGTGTGTGTGTGTCAATGTGTGTGTGTGTGTGTGTGTGTTGTGAGGGTAGGGGGTACATGCATGGGAGGTGTGCATGTATGGGAGTGTGTGATGAGACTTTGGGTGAATTTTTTCTTTTGATTATTGACATTTTCAAATGTTTTGTTTTATAACAAATATGTATGCATTTTGTTAATTTTGTTTCTTTGTTCTTTATTGCAGAGGTTGTTTTGGTTTTGGTTTTCCAACAGGGTCTCTCTGTGGAGCCATGGTTGTCTGGGACTTTCTTTGTAGATCATGCCGGTCTGAAGTTCAGAGATCTGCCTACGCTAGCAGGCTTGGAATCTGTTGGAATCCTCCTGCCTCTGCCTCCCAAGTGCTCTGTGTGTGTGTGTGTGTGTGTGTGTGTGTGTGCATATACTACAGTAGTTAATTTTTCTTTTTGGATGGAGAAAACCCCACTGTCCAGATTGTTGTGAGAAGAGACAAGGAAAAGCAAGAGCACAGCTGCTGGCTCACAGCTGGATCTCTGCAGCTGTGAGCCACACCCACCCTTCTCTCTGGACTCCTATACTCTGTTTTCCTTCTGGTGATGAGAGACTTTGACCCACAGGGCAGTTTGGGAGGGGAAACAGGAAAGAACTCTGATGACCACTGGCTATGCAGCTTTGGAAAACTCACTTACCCTTCAGGAATCTCAGTCATTTTGCTGCAAAATGGGAACATAGACACTTAACTCTAAATCTGTTTTCAGGTTGACAAGATGGTTCAGAGAGTATTGATGCTTTGCCACCAGACCCAACAACATGTAGACCCATCCCCATATTGTAGAAGGATAGGATGTGAGGAACTACATGATAGAAGGATAGAACAAACTACCACACAGCACATGAGCATGAGTATACATACAGACACACACAAACACACATACACACAGACACACACATATACAAACACACTCACAGACTCACATAGACACACACACATACACATACAAACATATACACAAACATACATATACATACATACTCACAGACACACACAGACACATACACACACAAACATACACACAGACACACACATATACAAACACACTCACAGACTCACATAGACACACACACAGACACATACACAGACACACACACATATACACATACAAACATACACATAGACATACATATACATACATACTCACAGACACACACATACACACACACAAACATACACACAGGCACACATACAAACACACTCACAGACACACACACACATACACACATTTTTAAGCAGATATGGCATACAGGACAAGAGACTGCCTGGCATACAATAGGTGACCAATAAATGTCTTCAGAAAAATATCACAAGGGAACATAATGGGTGCAACAAAGGAACATATTAAGGAAATAGCTGGACCAGGGAACTTGGGGGTTTAACACAGGATCACAGGGAATCTTCGGATGTAACATAAAGGTCTAGGGACATGTATGGGAAAACTACATGCTTGTTAATACCGGCCTCTAACTGCACTTCAGCTCTTCCTTCTAGAATCCAAACAAGGGACAAAACAAAACAAAGAAAAGCACAGTAATAGCATCTACAACTTTGCCACTATAGAAATGACCTTGAAAGTGTAGTTCTCAGTGGGTCTCATCTATCCATCTTTTGACATTCTAAACTGCAAGAGTAAATTGTGATTCAACGCAACTGACAGCCTTTGTGATCCTACATAACTCCTACTTGCCATTAAACACATCATTATTAATATTGGCCTATGAACTTCATCAAGAGTTTAAAGGAACCCCTGGGTGGGCAGACATGGCAGCGCTCCTACATGGGCTACTGATGGCCGTGTGACATTGTGCTGGTTTCTCTATCAAGGGCATGATCCTTCCTCTGGGTTTCTAGGAAAAAGAAGTTAATTCTTCACTGGAAACGGATTTAGGGGATTGTCTTCCCAGGATTGCCGGTTAAGCATACCTCAGAGAGGCCTCCCTCCTTCCCAAAGGGTTCCTCCCTTTTGTCCCTTCTGGTAAATAGAGGTCAAAATGATCTTTCAATAGGGTAGCTCCAGTCTTCAGTGATAACAGCTCAAGAGAAGAGTTTTCTGGGAATATTAACAGTTCTTCTTGGCTTTGAGGTATTGGTAACGAAACCAGGGTCCTCGTGCATACTAGGCAAATGATCCATCTACCATTAAGGTATGTTCCACACCAAAGGTAAGTTTTTGCTCGTTTTTGAGATGAGATCTGTATTGCCAGGTGTACTGGCTAGTTTTGTGTCAACTTGACACAGCTGGAGTTACCACAGAGAAAGGAGCTTCAGTTGGGGAAGTACCTCCATGAGATTTAGCTGTGGGGTATTTTCTCAATTAGTGATCAAGGGGGAAAGGCCCCTTGTGGGTGGGACCATCTCTGGGCTGGCAGTCTTGGGTTCTATAAGAGAGCAGGCTGAGCAAGCCAGGGGAAGCAAGCCAGTAAAGAACATCTCTCCACGGCTTCTGCATCAGCTTCTACTTTCTGACCTGCTTGAGTTCCAGTCCTGACTTCCTTCAGTGATGAACAGCAATGTGGAAGTGTAAGCCGAATAAACCCTTTCCTTCCCAACTTGCTTCTTGGTCATGATGTTTGTGCAGGAATAGAAACCCTGACTAAGGCACCAGGATTGCTTTAAACTCCTGGGCTGAAGCAATCCTCCTGCCTCAGCCTGCTGAATAGTTTGGACCAGTGGCACATGCCACCAAATCTGGCTCCTTTTTGTTTATTTTTGGCTGACCTTTGAAAGCATTGCCCTCTTAAAACCTTCGTGTTCCCTTACACAGAGCCTCTCTGTGCCCACGATTCCTGTTCTATATTGATCCCTCTCAGTTGATTCCTCCACAGAGCTGTTTCTCAAGGGCCAGCCCGGATCTGACCTTCAGGTCAGAGGCGTGGCGTACAACGGCATCTGTGGAACTGCCTTACAGGTCAAAGGGAAAAGAAGCAGTGAAGGAAGGGCTCAGTTAGGCTTACACCCAGCCGCCCTCTTCAGATCCATGATCCCACATAGCTGCCACAGCGAAGGGCCGCACCACACTATCTCCTACCATCCTCTTCCGTGGAAACAGAGCTAAGGCTAGGAGGAACTGGGTCAAACCTCCGAGATCCATCCTTGTTCACCCTCTTAGGGTACACTGGAGAAACTGAGGCTCTGGAAGCACCTTCAGACAGGAAGGAGAACACTGTCCTTGTAGTCTAGGGACAAGTTGTGAAGGTTGGCAGCACCTAATTGAGGTGGGGGTAAAGGCTTATTCCTGAGACAATTGTTTCATTGTCCTTAGCCAAGAGCGGCGAGTGTTAAGTGAGTGTGTGTGAACATGTGTGTCAAAGGAAAGGGAAAGAAAGGTAAAGACACTAGCAATCAAGACTTTGAAAATATATCCTGGAGAGCAGGGTGTGGACACACACCCAGAATCCCAGCATTTGGGAGTTGGAAGCCAGTCATAAGACATCCAGGTCAGCGTGAAATACATGAGGCCCGCTGGTAAAGAGGTTTGCTGAGAGTCAGCCAGATAACAGGGTTGAAATCCCATGAGCTAAGGAGCCTGGGGAAATGACTTGTCTCTGATTCTCAGCTGCCGTCTATACAATGAAAACCCTGATCTTCAGGTTGCTTTGCCAATTAAATGGAGTATTATTCATCAACCCCAGAGGACTCCATTCTGCCTGTCTCCTGCATAGCACACAACCGCCCAGAGAAGGGTCCTGGCGGCCCGCACGGTGGTACCTCGCTCAGGCAAGAGCCTCAAATATCCACATCGCCTCTCTGGCTGTCGCGTGGTGTCTCGGCAGCCGGGGCGAGGAGGCAGCCCCCACCCCGGACTGGGTCCCTGCGCACACCCCTGCCTCTGCGCCCGCGCACCTGGCCACCGGGTTCCTGGGCGCCCCGTCCTCACCGCGCGCCTCCGCGCCTTTCGCGGTGCCTTTCTCTGCAGCGCCTCTACCTGCGCACTTCCCTGCCTGCCTGGCCCTCCAGCTCTTTCTCAGGATCCGCTGGGTCTCCGGCCGCCGTCCCTCGTTCACCCGCTGCCCGTCCGTCCGGGGGGCCAAGGAGGCGCGATGAGTGGCGCCTGCTCGAGCTACGTGAGTGCGGAGCAGGAGGTGGTGCGCGGCTTCAGCTGCCCGCTGCCAGGGGGCGAAGCGGCTGCTGTCTTCTGCTGTGGCTTCCGCGACCACAAGTACTGCTGCGACGACCCGCACAGCTTCTTCCCCTACGAGCACAACTACATGTGGTGGCTCAGGTACAGGCCCTGGCCCTAATCTCACCTTGAACCCCTTCTCCCATCTTAGCCCCCTAGCCCACCCGCAGGCCAGCCTCCACCTTCATCTAAGTGCCCTTCCCTCAAATCATCCTTACTCCTCATTGCTAACACTGATCCTACTCTTACTTTGTACCACATCAAACCCTTAAAGCCCCATCTCAACTCCTTCTTCATCCTGACCCCAACGATTATGTAGAACCCCCACTTGAACCTGACCAGCACTACCCCCAAAACACTTATTCTGTCCCTATTCTGAACTTCATTCTGCCATCACTCTCAACATAATCTCAAATCACAAGCCAGCCCTCCCCCTAACAGCAAATACTATCTTCAGACTTAGCAAGGAATCCCTAACTCTACCCTTAGTCCTCATACCGGCGCTGAGATCTGAGCGCTGTTCTGGGTACCAGCACAGTCCCAAGCCTAGCTTTATGAATTCCCTATTACTATTGCAATCTTAACCTGCCTCAGCCTCCTGCTCAAGCCTGCCTGTAAACCTTCTCAGCGGTTTACCCACATCTTGACTTTAATGGGCTTTAGACCTACTTCCAAACCACAACTTCAAACCTTCATCCTCCCCTGATGCTCCAACCCAACCCCGTCTCAGCCCAGCCTCAGCCCTTCCCTTCCCTCTCACTCTCTTTACTGGCCACTTATACTTGAGTCCTGGGGGTGTACTCTATGCTCATAAACCTGGAGGTCAAGGCTTCCTGCAAGTTCAGTGTGACACAGTGACAAAATGTCACAGCAGAGGCCAGCTCCGACCATTTTAATAGTGGGGTCTGGGTGCAAATATTTCATTTTTCCTGGCTGTTCAGAGACTGGGTTGCTTGGGCCAACTCTGACAATCCTGAAACCTAAGTATGGAGATGGAGGACAGTAGGTCTTAATCCCTCTGAGTCCCCAAAGGGACCCAGAAAGTAGAGCCTGATCCTCCCCCTGCTCTGGGATAGAGGTGTCAGCAAAACTGGGGTGGTCCATCAAGAGTTTTCTGTCCCTTCTGAGCAGAAGGCTGTGTGCTTTCCCAGTGGCAAAGGAGCAACAAAAGCTGCTGCCTTGTCTCTGAGTCTTCCTGCCTCTTTATCTACCAGACGGGGAAATGACCGATCATTGTCTCCATTTCTGATTAAGGCAGAGGCAAGGACCAAAAGAGAGACAAAAGCAACTAGATATATGCCAATTACAACTACAAAGATTGCTTTTTCTAAGATGTCCAACCTGCAATCCCGAAACATTTTCAGATGACGAGGGTATCATATCCTGCACATTTAGCTGGTGTCTAAAAACCCAAGGAATCATACTAACTTTTTGTTCTGTTCCCATGTATTCATCCATTCACTATAATCTTTGCTACAGGGTCTTTGTGCAAGGCACTAAGGACACAGAAATCAATTATTCCCTGCAAGAGGACTTTCCCTTCTTGTTGGAGAATCCAACCCAGGACCTTAGGCATATAATAGACAAGTGCTCTAAGACTGAGTGTATCCCCAACCACCTAGTCTCTTTAGAGCAGTGGCCCTCAACCTCCCTAATGCTTCAACCCTTTTAGTACAGATCCTCATGTTGTGATAACACCACAACCATAAAATTCATAAAATCACTTCATTGTTTCTTCATAAGTATAATTTTTGCTGTGAATCATAATGTAAAGATCTGTGTTTTCTGGTGATTTTAGGTGACCCCTTATGAAAGGGTCATTTGACCTACAAAGGTATCATGACCCACAGGTTGAGAACCACTGATTTAATGACAGAAGCTGTACCTAAGTGAACAGTACAGTATCTGTTGACATCTCACTGTGTGTTTAGAATGGAGGTAAGAGCTGGAGGAAGATGATACTGTCTGTTCAGAACATGGTGCAAACCTTGGCTCTCACCCGCTTGTGAATTGGAAAGGTTATTAAATCTCATGGACTCTTTTTTTTTTTCTTTAAAATGGCAGTTATAGGCACCCCATGATGGTTCACACTTGTAATCCCAGCTCTTGTGAGACTTGAGGTAGAAAGACTATGGGTGATGTCATAGATACGTATTGAGTTCCAGGCCAGTCTTGAGTACACAATGAGATCCTGTCTCAAAGAATAAATTTAAAATGTGAAGAGTGATATTAATGCTCAACTCACAGAAGACAGCGTAAGGTGTGCGGCGTGTGTGAAGGTCCTCAATGCATTGAGTAGGTGCTCAGTGGACAAGAATCCCCTTTCCATCTGTAAGTGTGAGACAGAAAGCTCAGAGCTTGGGAGTGACCTAGGCCTTCTAGCCTATCACAGTCCAGATCGAGAGACTTAGGGCAGGCTACAGGCTTCCACCATACACAGCCTAAGCCATCTCTCCATTCTATAGATGGAAAGACTTAAGAGGTTATGTGATTACTGGGTGTACCCCAGAGAGAAGTGGCAGAGCTGAGATGGAAACTTGGGCATGTCTAATCTCAAACCCAGGCTTGTCCTGTTCAACATCTGTCTGAACCCTTCCTGGCTCCTTACAGCTGATATACTCAGCTCCCTCCCCCCTCAAAAAATGTGACACCATTGTCTTCTGATGCTGTGCTGGCCCTTATGATGCAAAGATGAGTAACCCCCTGTGCCTCCCACCCCCAGCTGGTCAGCCCTTCCTCTTCCATCACTCCCTTATCTACTCACTTCTTGTGACTCTTCCGGTTGCCTTGGAAACCTCCCTGTGGAATGCTTTAGTGGCTTAAACAGGTTTTAATGGAGGGCTGAATAGGGAGATCTCTAAGGTTAACAGAAGGCTGTGAACTGTCCTGTGTGTGCCAGGGACAGAAAGCTGGTCCTCTGGCTGAGCAGCCAGTGCTTTTAACCCAGCCCACTTCCTGGGTTCTAACACAACATGGTTTATAACTGCAATGCATAGAGCTGAGGGTCCTCAGGGTATCTGGCTGATTGGTGTGCTCTGAACTCTCATTATGGAAACCTTATTTTCTCCAAATTTCATTTGGTCCAATTTCATGAAATCTCATTCTTGCAAGTGTAAAAGTCTCCAGGTGAGCACAGTATCCTTAAAGAGAGAGTGTTTGAGGGGGAAAGCCATCTTTAAAAGCCAACCATCGGGGCTGGTGAGATGGCTCAGCGGGTAAGAGCACCTGACTGCTCTTCCGAAGGTGATAAGTTCAAATCCCAGCATCCACATGGTGGCTCACAACCATCCATAACGAGATCTAATGCCCTCTTCTGGAGTGTCTGAAGACAGCCACAGTGTATTTACATATAATAAATAAAATAAATCTTAAAAAAAAAAAGCCAACCATCTCAGAATGAGAAGACACCCCATGGAGAAGCGGCTGCTGTAAGTGCACCATCTGGCCCAGTTGCCAAAACCTCCTCCTGTCTTCTTACTGCCAGGATGTGAGCCAGAAGGCAGTAGCCTCAGTGAAGGTCAGAGTTGGAGTTGGTGGTTAGGTACCAGGAACACTGCACCCTTGCAGGCCACCTGGTGAGACTGAGGGCAGAGCTGGTCGTCAGGTACTGCAAACACCCTCTTTCTGGACTCATTCGGCCACCCGGTGAGATGGGCACGTTCACAAATGAAGATCAGAAAAAGCAAGGGGATATTTCCCCCTTCTATATGGCAGAATCGGGTTTCAAACTTTGGAAAGAGCCTGCTCTGGAAGCCTTAGTGCCGCTTGAGGCTTTCTCAGGGTCACAGTGGGTCTTTGTCTCTCAGAGCCAGCACAGAGAAATCTCCTAAGTGCAGAGGCCTCGAGTTTGGTTTCTGTGCAGAGCAGGACTCTTGATGTCATGCAAAGGCAGCTCTCTGTCCTGTGTTAATCTCTCCTCAGGAGGAAACTCCCCCCTCTGCAGGCAGTGCGTCCCCAGCAGACAGCTCTGATCATTTCAAGTCCATCTGGTGATATAAGGCTTTTCCTCTCAGAGTGCTGTCTGTCTTTCCTGTGCTGGATCCTCAGCCCTCAGACAGACATGGTCCAGGGATGTTGCACTCTGAGTTAGCCTTTGCTCCCTAACTCACTTCTAGTGTGGAACACATCCTCCAGTCTTCTCAACATTCCACAAAAGTTCTCCTTTAGAGGCTACTTTCCCACCCTGGTGCACATAAATGGTTCTCACAAAGAGTGACTTCCTCATCTGTACATGGGTCAACCAGCTGTAGGCCTACGAACAATAATCAATCTCAAATGAGAAAACTATTGGGTTTTTTTTAAGTGTGTGTGTGTGTGTGTGTGTGTGTGTGTGTGTGTAGACATGTATACACAGAGGCAGAGGCATGTGCCAGCAGTCAACCTCACATGTAATTCTCCAGATACCAACCACTTCCTTTGAGGCAAGGTCTCCCTCTCATTAGCCTTGAGGTCACCAGTTGGGCTAGACTGGCTGGCTAGTGGGCCCCAGGGATTCTCCTGTCTTCATCTCTGTAGTGCTTGGGGTACAAGTGTGTACCATCACGTGAGTACCTCTTCTGAGTATTGATCATGAGTCCTTATGCTTGCAAGTCGAACAAGCACTTCACCAAATGAGCTATCTCCCTGGCCCAAGATAACTGTTCTAAGTATTGACAGGAGCTAAAAAAAAAATACCACATACTCAATATGGAAAATGTGGGGAAGGATAAAAGGAACAAAGGCTTAAGAAAGGGGAGCTGGAGTGTTTGTGCTCTAAGATGAAGAGCTGATAGCAAATAGCCTTTTGGTGTTTGTTTGGTTTCTTAGACAGGGTCTCTCTACGCAGCCCTGGCATCTGTAGAACTTACTATGTAGACCAGGCTGGCCTTGAAATCAGAGCTTCACCTGTCTCTGCCTGGGATTAAAGGCATGTGCCATTACACCTGGCTGAGTAGTCTTTATGGAAAGTGATCCTAGAAAACACTGGTAGATGGTGGGAAAATGAGACAGAAGAAAAAAAACCAAAAAAGCAAGAATAGGCTATGCTACAAGCAAGTCACACTGAAGTAACCAGCGCCGAGTCTCTGCTGGTCAGCATACAATGTATACCTCAGAGTTATTCCACCAGAACTGGATACATGTATATCACTGTGGTTGTGGGCTGGTCAAGGAAAGGAAGCATTAATATGTCTCACCTGTTTAATGAGCAGACTGAGTTTTGCTCTAGGTCTAAGAAAGTCCTCAGGCAAAGAGAGGCTGGCCACTGAAACCCTGCACTGAATATTCCACAATGATAGGACCCAAGGGGATGTGGCCAGGACATCTACAGCCTACATCACACCTAGAGGCAGCTTGATACTAGTTTGCTATATTTGCCTCCAACCTTATGTTTATATACATTTAGTTAAGTTTGGGCTGAGCTTTGTGTCTAGTAATGCATTGCTATTTTCTCTTTACATTCTTGTGAGACTGTATTTATATATGTGGATGTGTTTGTGTGAGCGCATGTAATTGTTGGTATGGGAGGTCACTGTCTTAGTCAGGGTTTCTATTCCTGCACAAACATCATGACCAAGAAGCAAGTTGGGGAGGAATGGGTTTATTCAGCTTATACATCCATACTGCTGTTCATCACCAAGGAAGTCAGGACTGGAACTCAAGCAGGTCAGGAAGCAAGAGCTGATGCAGAAGCCATGGAGGGATGTTCCTTACTGGCTTGCTTCCCCTGGCTTGCTCAGCCTGCTCTCTTATAGAACCCAAGATTGCCAGCCCAGAGATGGTCCCACCCACAAAGGGCCTTTCCCCCTTGATCACAAATTGAGAAAATGCTTTACAGTTGGATCTCATGGAGGCATTTCCTCAACTGAAGCTCCTTTCTCTGTGATAACTCCAGCTGTGTCAAGTTGACACAAAACTAGCCAGTACAGTCACATACACATAGACACCAGAAGATGACCCCCACTGATATTCCTCAGTGAGTTACACTAGAGGGAAACTTGAAACTGAGTCCTACCACTTACACTTGGGTAGCATGTTGCCTCCCCAAGCCCAGAACTCGGCTCACTGTTCTCTTCTGTCTCTAGCATCGGAGCACTCGTGGGCCTGTCCACGGCAGCAGTGGTCCTTCTGGCCTTCCTCATCACTGCCTGTGTGCTCTGCTACCTGTTCATCAGCTCAAAGCCTCACACAAAGCTGGACCCCGGCTTAAGCTTACAGACAACAGGTAAGAAATAAGCTATATGATGTCCTTGTAAGGGAAAAGCTCAAACCTTTCTTTGTAGGAGAGAGATAATTAGAAATGGGGTCTAAGCCAGGAGTGGTGGCACATGCCTTTAATCCCAGCACTCGGGAGGCAGAGGCAGGCAGATTTCTGAGTTCGAGGCCAGCCTGGTCTACAAAGTGAGTTCCAGGACAGCCAGAGCTACACAGAGAAACCCTGTCTCAAAAATCCAAAAAAAAAAAAAAAAAAAAAAAAAGAAGAAGTGAGGTCTGGATGGCCAGGTATGGGAGAGCATCTTGTTTTTGTTTGTTTATTTGCTTGCTTGCTTTTCAAAACAGGGTTTCTCTGTGTAGCCATGGCTGTCCTGAAACCCACAGAGATCACCTGGGAGAGCACACTTTCAATCCCAGCTCTTGGGGGAGCAGAAGTAGACCTCTGTGAGATTGAGCCAGCCTGGTCTACATAGTGAGATCCTGTCTCAAGGGAGGAAAAAGAAAAAGAAAGAGAAAGAAAAAAAACAAAGAAACAAAAAGAAAAAGAGGAAGGAAGGAAGGAAAAAGAAAGAAGAAAGGAAAAAGTGAAAAGAAAGGAAAAAGGAAAAAGAAAGGAAAAGGGAAAAAGAAAGGAAAAAGGGAAAGAAAGGAAAAAGAAAGGAAAAAGAAAGGGAAAAGAAAAAAGAAAGGAAAAAGAAAAAAGAAAGGAGAGAAAGAAATGAGACTAGAACATTCACCTTCTCAGTATTCTGGAACATTCACACTTCTCAGGAAGTCTGTGAGCTGGACATTTCTGACCCTTCACCTGCCCTTCAGGTAACCTTCAAGGGACTCAGATCTTTATCAGAGTCTCTAATGTCATCGGCAGTCTCGTACAAAGATTAAGCACGAATGGATTTTCTAAGGCTGTTTTCATCCTAGCCTCAGGGAGTGTAAACTGATTTTCATATTATCCCCAAACAAAACAGAGCTAATGAGACACACTTGCTGTTTCTCAAAAATCAACATTTGATCAGGAGCTGAAAACAGTATTTTGTTCTTCATAATCTGTTGTACTCATCCCTTCACTCACATGGGCCATTGAGATCCTCAAAGGGAACCAAAAAAGAAGTGTTGCCTTTTCCTAAGTCCCAATAGAATGTTTTATAACCATATACTCTTAGAAGATGCTCCTGTACCAATCTTCCTAACTGTCCCAGTGAGGTTAGCATCACTCATGCACAGATGTGGCAGCCAGGTCTCAGAGATGCAGGATGAGACCCAAGGTGTCTCAGCTTATAAATTGTGGTCCTGAGATTCCAAAGTGTCTGTCTGTCTGTCTGTCTGTCTGTCTGTCTGTCTGTCTCTCTCTCTCTCTCAAGTCCAGCTCTCTTTTATTCCATCAAGCCTGGACTTTGGCTGCCCCAGGTCTCCCTGGGCCTCCCTGCTTCCATCCAGCCTCTCTGGCTAAGAGTCACACAGCTCATCGTTGATCATGTAGATGGATGCCACCATCCAAGTTATTTTGTCACTGAGGTTTGGAACAGCACACTCTCTTGCTTTTTGTTTCTTAGCTTTTGAAGATAGAAAGTGTGTCTGCTGGCCTTTCACTAGATGACTGCTTCCGCTTCTCTGCTCGTCTCTCAGTCTTCTTTGTGCTTCCCTTTCCTTCCCTCTGGACCCCACTGCGTTGGGCTAGAAGCAGCAGAGATGGTGTGTGAACCCACTGTTTTGTATTTACGAGATCTTTCCCCCTTTATACACTTCCGCTTCCATTTGTTTTGCTGTCTTGCTCTTCAGGAAGACAGGACAGATCATGGCTCCCATTTTACAGGAGAAAAAAAGCAAGAGTCAGCAGGGAATGTGACCAAGCCCTCACAGATAGTGAGCTTGTATGTGTTTGGGATGTCAAACAGATCTCCCAGGCTTTAGAGTGGAATCACTGCACTGTAAGGAAGGGAGTGTGTGTCTGTCTGTCTGTCTTTCTATCTGTCTGCCTGTTCTTATCTCTCTGAATGGTGGAGCAAGAGTGATGTGACAGGTGCCTTGACAAGTGACCAGGAGAAACCCACTTTGGACACAGTTTCCTTCTGGTACCCCCACCCTGACCCCGCACTCCCTATCCCCATCCATCTGCCAAACCTGACAGGCAACAGAGACAGAATCTTTTCCTCTTCCCTTCTCTCCCTTCCTTCTTTCCATGCCTCCCTGTGCTGGGGATCTAATGCAAGGCCTCACATGTGCAAAGCCATGCTGTCCCTCAGAGACAACCTCCCATACAGCCCCAGTCACTTCCTTAGCAGAGTTCTTTGTGAGAAACCAGCTAGATGGGAAGGGTGGCTGAGGTCCTGCTGTGGTGTTCAGCCTGTGCTGGGGACTTCAAGCCATTAACTGGCTCACTTCTCTGGCAGGTGGCTGTTCTCTTCTCTGTTTTGAGTCCATACAAGGGAAGTGAGGACAGAAATGGTGTCCCAACCCATGCCTAGTAAATGAGACAAGAGAAATCAAAATTAAACGAGCTTTCATTTTCCTCTGGAAAGAGGTTGTTAATTACCCTTCTCCAGGTCGGGAACCCCAGGGATCCGGAAATCAGTTCCCATGCTCTTGGCATACAGGAGGGATGCTGAACCCCAGAGAGGAGCAGTCCTGCACTCAAGTCCCCAGGCTAGCTTGTGGTCTGCTTGGGCCTTGGCCTTTCAGGCCACAGACATTTCTATATAGAGCTGCCCACACTTCATGGTGGTCTCCATCACCACCTCATTCCCATTCCCACCCCCACCTTTTGGAGGACTCAGTCACCCTAGATCCCACTGCTTCTTCCTTAAGCACACTTGTAGTGACACCTATGAATCACAGTGTTAGTCACAGGTGTCACTGATGAGCTAGTTTTGACTCATCTCCGAGCAGGGAAGAACCTGCTCTAAGCTGGTTACCCCAGGCTCATCCCAAGTTCAGACTGAGGACCCTGGGGAGCAAGGTCTTTAGAAAAAGTTGGACAGGTGCTCTGGATTTAATATTGGTTTTCTGTTCTCATGGCAGGGTTCCTCTGGTTTTATTTCTTTTTATTCCTTATTTATGTTTTTTTAATTGTCTTGTAGTTATGTCTATAATGATGTGTCTGTGTTTGGGTTTGTGCCTATGGATACAGCGCCTATGGCAGCTAAAAGGGGGCATGGAATTCCCCTGCAGCCGGAGTTATGCACCCTTGTCAGATGCCCAAGGTGGGTGCTGAGAACCTAACTCTGACCTCTAGAACAGGAGCAAGTACTCTTAACTGCTGAACCACTCTGCAGACCTTTGTTTTGGTTTTGGTTTTGGTTTTGGTTTTTTTTTGACCATTTAGAGGAACCGCCCCTGGCAGTTTAGCCTTCTCTTCCATAACTGGAATTGATGTGGAATTAGCTGGCTCTTCAGTTGAACCCAGGCACCTTTCTCTTGGGTTTCCTTCTTTTTTTTTTTTTTTTGGTTTTTCGAGACAGGGTTTCTCTGTATAGCCCTGGCTGTCCTGGAACTCAGAAATCCGCCTGCCTCTGCCTCCCGAGTGCTGGGATTAAAGGCGTGCGCCACCACGCCCCGCTTTGGGTTTCCTTCTTTTTCTGACCATTTCCCTTCTTCATTCAGAATGCTTTGTTGACCCTTACAATGCTTCCCATGTTCAACCACTGCATCCTGGGTAATTGGTGGACTCTTCCAGTTTGGTCCTGGTATTATCTGTAGGGCACTCCTTTTTGGAACCACCCATTCCTTTGATGTCACAATGTCACCTTAATTGCAGATTCATATCCACAGGGCCAAAGGACAGCCCCAGGCTTTCTGTGTGTGGAGAACACAGGCCAGGTGCCCGGCCCCTTTCTCTGGTGTTTGTCATCTCTGCGGGTGCCTGGAAGATGGCAGTCCTAGTACAATGTCTCATGGTTTCCTATTAAACAAACTGTTCTCTGGGCCCTAATCTAATCTGTAAAGTAACCTTAGAAAGAATTAGAGATGTTTGCGTGGCTCCTGGCTAGTCTGAAAGACATGGCATTATCAGTTAACACCCCACAGCCCTTTTATTTGTGCTGGGGATTGAACCTTCAGCCCTGCATATGCTAAATGTGTGCTCTACCACTGAGCTACACCCTCAGCCCTAAGTAGCTCTCACCTCAATTAATCTATTATTATTTCTTTGTCTGAGTGATATGTGTATGTGGTAGTCCATGTGCACATTTGTGGAGCACAGGCACATGTGGAGGACAGAGGAGGACACTGGGCATCCTACCCTATCACTCTCTGTCCGTTTTTGTGAGACAGGCGCTCTTGAAACCTGAAACTTGTTGGTTTTTGTTTTTGGTTTTTTGTTGTTGTTGTTGTTGTTGTTGTTTTTTAAGATTTATTTATTTATTATAAGTAAGTACACTGTAGCTGTCTTCAGACAATCCAGAAGAGGGCGCCAGATCTCGTTACGGATGGTTGTGAGCCACCATGTGGATGCTGGGATTTGAACCTATCACCTTCGGAAGAGCAGTCGGGTGCTCCCACCCGCTGAGCCATCTCACCAGCCCTGTTTTTGTTTTTAAAGCTAGGTTGACTGAGCAGCAAGTCCCAGCAATCCTCCTGTTTCTACCTCCAACAACGTGGGATGCAGATATAGATGTGTGCATATCTGGCCACACCCAGCTTTTTTTCTCTTTTTACAAGAATTCTGGGGATCCAAACTCAGTTCTGCTTGCCGAGCCACACAGCAAGCACCCTTACCCACAGAGTCATCTCACCGGTCCTGTTATTTTTCTTTAAAAAAAAAAAAATGTTTTTTAGTAGCTGGAATACTGACTCAGCAGTCAGGAGCACTGGTTCCTCTTCTAGAGGACCCCGGGTCACCAAGATGGTGGCTCACAGACGTCTGTAATTTATTTCCAAAACTCTAACGCCCTTTTCTGACCTCCCATCTTCAAACCAAAATCTGCAGGTGATGGTTTATACTTGTAAACCCAAAGAAAGCTTGAAAACTTAAAGGAATGGTCCCATTTGGGAACTGGAGAGAATTTTGGTGTGGAAAAGCAGAGTTCTTGAGGGGAAACTGATCGTAAGGAAGCTGAGCAGAGTTGGGCTACGGGCCAGTCCGTGGAAAACCTTGACAGCCACCCCGGGGTCACAGATCAGACAGACACTGGAAGCTTTCAAAGAAGATCAGCTCATGCATGGACTCACTTGACCTTTGATGACTGCCTCTGGTGACTGCTGAGGGCACAGAGCTGAGGAGCCCAGCTGGAGGCTGTGGCAGTGGTCTGAGCAGAAGTGAAAGCCTGAAGGTGGTGGTGGCGTTGGGGTGGGTGTAGCAGAATCTAATGAGGCCAGCAGCAACCGTGGTGAAGGGCTTAGGAGAGAAGGTGTAAGAGCCAATGGCGTTCTGGCTTAAACATTTAATATCTTAAAGGATGCTCAATTGTGTTGAATGCACCTGTGTCAGAGAACAGGGATTTTTTTTTTGGGGGGGGGGGGTTCACTGACCTCGAACTCAGACACCTACCTGCCTCTGCCTCCTAGTTGCTGGGATTAAAGGTGTGCACCACCACTGCCCAAGTGAACATAGGATCCAAACCATGGGATGCAGTGACAGAGAGAGGAAGAGGGAAAGGGGAGGGAGGGGGAGGGGGAGGGGGAGAGAGAGGGAGAGGGAGAATGGGTTGCGGATCAAAGGCTAAGCAAGCTTCCTTCCTAGCTCAGATAGAAGGTGAAGGAAGAAAGGGAGAGTCAAGGAGAATACAAGAATCTTTGTATTGGGTTGTTTGTGTTGATTTGGTTTGATCTTTGAATTAAGATCTCACTTTTTAGCTCAGGGTAGCCACACACTTCTTGGGGTCCTCAAGTTTCTGTTCCCTAGGTTTTGGGATTACAGGGCTATGTATCACACACAGCTACAATCTGTTCTCTTTTGGCTTTATTATTTTATTTTATGTGTATAAGTGTTTTGCCTACATGTTTATCTCTTTGCCTCATGCATGTCTGGTGCCGCAGAGGTCAGAATAAGGTGTTGGATCCCCTGGAACTGGAGTTACAAACAGTTTTGAGCCACCATAGGGATGCTAGAGATCAAACCCAGGGCCTCTACAAGACATCAAGTGCTCTTAGCTGCTGAGCCAGCTCTCCTGCGAGCGTCTCCAGCTCCCAGACTCTGTTCTTATGGCAGAGAACAGCAGAAGTTTTACACACAGGCATGGCTCCTCTGCATGTTCACTGTGTAGCCAGCCTGTGTCTTCATCTAGAAATGGACTTGTAAGCCGGGCATGGTGGCACACATCTTTAATCCCAGCACTTCGGAGGCAGAGGCAGGCGGATTTCTGAGTTCGAGGCCAGCCTGGTCTACAAAGAAGCAAATTGGGGAAGAAAGGGTTTATTTGGCTTACACTTCCACATTGCTGTTCATCACTGAAGGAAGTCAGGACTGGAACTCAAGCAGGTCAGGAAGCAGAAGCTGATGCTGAAGCCGTGGAGGGATGTTCTTTACTGGCTTGCTTCCCCTGGCTTGCTCAGCCTGCTCTCTTATAGAACCCAAAACTACCAGCCCAGAGATGGTACCACCCACAAGGGACCTCTCCCCCTTGATCTCTAATTGAGAAAATGCCCCACAGCTTGATCTCATGGGGGCACTTGCCCAACTGAAGCTCCTTTCTCTGTGATAACTCCAGCCTGTGTCAAGTTGACACACAAAACTAGCCAGTACAGTAATCAACAGAGAAATTGGCCATGGGTGTGGGGCTGGTGGGGGAGAATAGGCTGCAGGAGGAAGCTACCTCAGATTGCTGTTTTTCAGGCTCCAAGGAGATATCACCTGACCACCATAGTTTGAACATAGCAATCCCGGTGGAGGCACCAGGGGTAAGCTCTCCCAGGCAGAGCTCATCCTCGAACACATGTCTGGAAAGCAACAAGAAGCAGACCGTGAACCCCGGATGTCTCCTCCAGAACCAGCTCATGGCCACAGTGACTGCTAGCAACATTCCAAGCAGTCCTGATGAGACCTCTGTCCCCACCCCTGACCCACACGCACCAGTCCCATAAACATCCAATAAACGTCTTTACATCATTCCTTCTGGAGTCTCTTTTTTGGTGAAAAGGTGGGGATAGGAACAGCCAAAGAGACTTTGGAGCCCAGTAAGATACATGAGGGCTTTTCCTAACAAAAGCACCAAGGTCTTGTTATGGACCCAGCTGTCTTGTTCAACCTGACCAACATAGGACCAACAGAAGTTGGGCATGAGTCACGTGGAGAACAGGGTTACTAGCAACAGCACACTATTCAGAAACCTCTCAGAGAAGCCCTCCTTCTGAAAAGTCCTGACTTGTTTTTATGTGGTTTCTCTGCCCCAGAGTAGCATGTGTAAAAGTCCCTGGGATGGGGAGCTGTACTCAGATTTACTTGTCCATCCCTCCACCTGTCCTGGAGCGAGCTCCTGTAAGGTACACAGTGAGAGGAAGCACAGCACAAGCCACCATCAGAGTTTCACAGGGAATAAAAGAATAAATGAGTAGCCAGGAGGTGATGGTGTACAACTTTAATCCTGACACTCAGGAGATAGAGGCAGGTAGATCTCTGAGTTTTGGGCCAGCCTGGTCTACAGATCAAGTTCCAGGAAAGCCTGAGCTACGCAGAGAAACCCTATCTCGGAAGAAAAGGAAAAAAAAAAAAAAAAAAAAGCCAGGCTTAGGCTTAGTGGCACATGATTTTAATCCCAGAACTTGGGAGGGAGAGTCAGGTAGATGTGAGTTCCAGACCAGCCTGGTCTACAAATTGAGTTATAGGAACAGCCAGGGCTACACAAAGAAGCCATGTCTTCAAAACTAAACAAAACGAAACAACAATAAAATGAAAGGATGAATGAATGAGGGATGGTAAAATGGCTCAGCAAGTAAAGGAGCTTGTAGCCAAGCATGATGACCTGAGTTTGGTCCCTGGAGCCTACACTATATCGTGTGTGTGTGTGTGTGTGTGTGTGTGTGTGTGTGTGTGTGTGTGTGTAATTTTAAATTTTTACGTAAGTGAGTGAGAAAAAGAATGATTATCACACCAAATGCAGGTCCCACAGGGTGGACTGAACCACTTAACCCAAGTAGCCTGGACAGTCACTAAATCACCCTGTTTCTCTGGTTGTTGTTTTTGTTTTGTTTTGTTTTTTTGTTTTTTCTTTTTCTAGGTTATTGTAAGTGTTTTTAAAAGGGATCAATTTAAGCTGAGCTGGGTGGTGTGGACCTGTCATCGAAGCTTCTTGGGATGCTTAAGCATGAGGGCCACAAGTTCAAAGCCAGATGAGACAACTTCGTGAGAAACTGTCTCAAAACAAAAAGGAAAAAAATAAGAAAGTCTCGATGGGGGCAGAAATATGGCGTTAAAAACAAATGAGAGCCGGGCGTGGTGGTGCACGCCTTTAATCCCAGCACTCGGGAAGCAGAGGCAGGCGGATTTCTGAGTTCGAGGCCAGCCTGGTCTACAGAGTGAGTTCCAGGACAGCCAGGGCTATTCAGAGAAACCCTGTCTCGAAAAACCACACACACAAAAAAAACCCCCGAAAGACAAACAGCAACAACAAAAACACTTTGCAATTATTATTGTTGTCTTAAAAAATAAAAAACAAAAACTGAGACTGATACCTGAAGTCTATCCTGTAACTTATAGTATAGATCAGGCTGGCCTTTAACTCACAGAGTCACTCAGTTCACAGCTTGTCTCTGTGCTGGGATTAAATGTATGGGTATACTACCAGATCCAAGACTTAAAATTCCAGGTGAGGAGTCTGGAAAGATTGCTCAGTAATTCATATAATGCTCTTACAAAGGAATAGCTCACAATTAATTCCAGCTCCTAAGATACAACACCTTCTTCTGGCCTCCTTTGGCATGCACTTATGTGCACAAACCCACACACTGACACAGACATACACACAAATATATATATATTTAAAAAGAGAGAGGCATGCATATTTATCTATAGGTGTTCAAGGCCAGCTTGATCTATATAACAAAATCCAGTATGCCAGAGCTACATAGTGAGACTCTGTCTTAAATAAATAAATAAATAAATAGGAACCAGAGAGCTGGCTCAGTGGTTAAGAATACTTGTTAATCTTCAAAGGACCTGGGTTCAAGGCCAAGCACCCAACTGGTAGGTCACAACCATCTCTAACTTCCATTCTATAGGATCTGATGCCCTCTTTTGACCTCTGCAGGCATCAAGCATACACATGGTGCACACATATACATGCAAGCAAAATATTCACACATAAAATAAAGTGAATAAATCAAATGGCTCCCACCAGAAATTGAGAGGCAAAGGCAAGTAGATCTCTGTGAGTTTAAGCTTAGCCTGGTTTATATAGTAAGTTCCAGACAGCCAGGGCTATGCAGAGACTATCTCAAAACAAAACAATAACCAAATAGACCTGAAGAATCGGCTCAGCAGTTCAGAGCACTTCCTGCTTTTTCAGAGGACCTGAGTTCCACTCCCAGAACTCACATCTAAAACCAGCCTGCAACTCCAGTTCCAGAGCATCTGATACTCTCTTTTGGCCTCCCCAAGCACTTGTACATACATACATACACATAAATACAATAAGCCTTTAAAAGTTTATACACACATGTAAAATTATAAAATTCCAAATGGATATGCTTTAATGTAACATGCTCATTTTCTAAAACAGTAATGATGGAGCCAAATGCCTAGTTACAATCCTGACTGCCGCTTGCTAGGTAGTCTGTGCCTCAGTTTCTCTTATGAGCAAGGAAAATGGTAATCACTCATTTCACAGGCTTCGGGGAAGATACTTACTCCAAAAAATACTATATTAGAAATGGGGAAAGTGTCTTAAATAAACTATTATTATTAATTATTATTATTTTTTTAATTTGCCTCTAGCGTTTGGTTTATATTACTAGCTTATAGCCCAGGAAGCTGCAGGCAGGAAGCTCACTGCTGCCCCTCTCTGCCTTGCAGAGGCTTTTGCTCTGCCTGGAAGTGGACAGTAGATGGGGAGACCCTGCAGACACTGAAGGCCACTCTTGACATTTCACCATGGCACGACCTGGTGCTGCTTTTGGCAACAGTGAGACATCATGTCACTCTTAGACATCTGTGCCCAGGTCCCTAGCCAGCCAGCAAAAGGCACATGATGAAGTGGAAAGTGTCCAAGACTTGGAGTCTGGAGGCGTTGTTTGTCCTTCTCCCCCCTCCCCCTTGATAGGGGTGGGGGTGGGGAGGGTCGGGAGGCTGGGGGCGCCGGTGTGAGGAGTGGTATATTCAGCACACTGAATATAACATCTGTGTCTACTAAACGCAGTGTGACTCTGTGGTGTCTACAGCAAACCAAGACCTGTGCAATTGCTATAAACAAAGGACAAGCCTGCTGTTAGAGGGCTCAGATGGAGTCTGAGGTAGACACACAGGAAAGGCAATGGGCCTTCTGGTGGTCCCCATGCTACAGGAGGGAGCAGAGACGCCTTTGATGAGTCAGCTCCAGATCAGACAGACTTGGAGGACAATATGATAGAGTACAGCCTGTTCGAAAGCAATGCAGAAAGCCCAGTGTGGCCTGGGAACTGCAAGTTACACACAGAGGGCACCACAGTGGAGTGTGTGTGTGGATGTGTGTGTGTGTGTGTGTGTGTGTGTGTGTGTGTGTGAGTAGGGTGTGTGTGTGTGAGTGTGGGGTGTGTGACTGTGTAAATGTAGAGAGTGGGTGACAGTGTAGTCACTGACACTGGGTTACGACATTATGTACAGGACAGATTTCCTCTGTCCTTGATAACCTTATCAGTAAAGTTCTTTTTTTTTCCTCTCTGACCGTTTACTACAGCGGAACAATCTGCTAATGCCTGTCTGGCAGTTCACAGACAGGGAGAGACAGTTGCAAATGCTAAGAATGCAGGAGGCGGGGCAGGGGTCTTCACATTAGTCTGGGGCAAGAGTTCTCGAGTTTCTGGTTGCATCAGAATCAGCTATGGGTTTTGGTTTGGGTGCCGAGGGTGGAACCCAGAGCCCAGCACAGGAGAGGCAAGCACCCTACAACAAGCTGCACCTCTAACTTTTTTTTTTTTTGTACTCTTGAGACAGGGACTCTCTCGATTTTACAGGCCAGCCTTGAATTTGTGACCCTCCTGCCTCGACTTCCTGAGTAGCGAGAATTACAGACCTGCCTAGCAGGAGCCCATACAAGGGCTTATAAACAAAGAGCAGTTCGATGTCTCTTACTCCTCACCCCAGCCTAAGTCAGTCGGGCTGAAGTGAGTCCCTCAGATTTGCATTTTTAACAAGTTCCAGCTGCTGCGGCTGCAGCTACCCTGGGACCTCCCTCACAGCACAAGTGGCCCTGAAGAACAAAGACGAGCTTTGTGGACTCTGGTCACCGAGGTCAGAGACCCCACACAGAGCAGAGCCCAAGAACCTGGTAGAATTTGTTCCCCAGGACCCCGTGTATACGGGGTGGACGCGGGTGGACCAGAATGAGGAGCTGCCTATAAATCACAGGCAGGCAGCATAGATTCCATCCCAACCCGAGTTCAGCTTTGTTGGTTTGAGTGTGTTCACCCTGAGTAGGTTTTCACTGGTGTTGGCTGGTCAAAGTCCAGCGTTAGAAACCGCCCACCCTGTGAGCCGGTTCCCCTCCCCCAGGGCACAGACAGGGAGGGAAGGAGCCCTGTGAGCTGACGCAAATAGTCAGAGCTCACTCGGGCTGCCAGGCTCACATCGACCAGCAATTATTTCTTGTAAATTGCTTTCCGGGTTATGTTCAGAACATGTGCGTGTGACTCCCTGAGAACAAACACTCAGAGGACACAGGGCGGGGGTGGCTAGCTGAGGAGTGGGCTGCTTATGAACGGGGGCCTTAGTCTGCACCATCAGCCAAATTTTAGAGATTGTTGAATAATGGAACTTAGAAATAATAGAATCTTGCACTCCCCTACATAGCATCCTGCCAAATGGCAGTCTATCCTCCTTTTTAAACATCCACTTGTCTGTCTGTCTGTCTGTCTGTCTGAAGAAGCTGATCATAAGTCTGGAGAGATGGCTCATGCATTAAGAACATTGGCTGTTCTTCCAGAGGACGCAGGTTCTACTCCCAGTCCCCACATGGTAGCTTACAAGTGTCCATAATTCCACTGTCAGGGCATCCAATGGTATTTTCCAGCATCACATGCACACATGTGAGACACAGCTATACATGAAGGCAAAACAGCCCCACGCATAACATCTTTGTTAAAAGCAACAGCAGGAGTAGCTTGTGCCTATAGGTGTGCTATAGGCATGCTATAGATATACTTTAGGTGTCTGTAGGAGGTGGCTAACCTGGTCAGGAACTTCAGGAAGGGAATGGTGTGTGAATCAAGTCCTGAATGCACAGGAGTTTTTGTGGTGCAAGCTGAACCGTGTTTAAGGCAAGGGACACAGGAAGAATCACAGATGGGGAGAGGGAACAGGAGGTTGCAAGTGGCTCTCTCTGGGTAACAAGGTGAGTAAAGGCAAGAGAGAAGCTGGTGCTGGGAAGCAGGTCCTAAAACCTTCCTCTGCCCTAGTAAGAGGTTGGGAGTTTAACTTGACAGCAATAGATGGGAGAACTTGTTCTCCTGAATCTTGTGACACATATACCTACCTGCAAGGCTCTCTGCTTTGGGGAAACCTATTGAGTTCTTGCCCTGGGGTTTCAGAAGAGCTTGTCTGTAGGACCATGGTGGGTTACACAAACACAAGATGAGCCGGGCACCAGACAGCTCCTCATCTCAGAGGAGGCCACTATACCTTCTGCTCTATGCCCTGAGGCAACTTAAGCTGAGCTGTAAGCATATCCAGGAGAGCCACCAGGACAGCTCATGGAGAGCATTCCCAGGGCTGTGATTGGCTCTTGCACACCTTGCTACACCACCCCAGTGGATGGTCTACTTGGGGTGTTGCTTGACCTCATGCTGTGACCCTCCTGGGAATGGATCCTATCAATAGGGACGAAATCAAATGAAGAGTAAACTTGACCAGAGAACCCCTAAAAGAAGTCCAAGTTATCAGGTTAATGTAGGGTGTGGGATAAGGACCATTAAAGCGCAGATTCTAACACCAGAAAAAAGAAGTAATATGGAATCCTTTGCGGAGGAAATCTAGTTGAATTTGACCTGGGTGGAACATGACAATATTTGACGGTCTCAAACAAAGCAAAGTGTCTTTGTTTCTTTGTGAGACAGGGTCTGAGTAAACCAAGCTGGCCACAAAATGAACATCTTCCTGTTTCTGTATATTATGACTTGGAATTACAGATGTGAACCACCACATCTGGCTTTGACTTCATATTTTAAGATGGAACCATCTAGAATGCAGATGGCTCAGCAGTTAAGATCACTGGCTGCTCTTCTGGAGTTTGCAAGTTCAGCTGCCAGCACCAACATGGTGGCTTACAACCATCTGTGAATATAGTTCCAGGGAATCTGACCCCCTTCTCAGGAATTAGATACACACGAGGGATACAAACATGTAGGCAAACACTCATGCACATAAATACAAAAAAATGTAAGACTAAAAACAAAGATGGGACCATTTCTAGCCCCACCACTGCAACCACCAACACACATTCAAATCTTTTGCTCTGAGTTCTGAGAACAAAGAAATAAAATCATTTTAATTTCTGTCCTTAATAGACCTCTTAACCTATTGGGAAGGACTGGTAAATAAACTAGACGGTGACAAAGAGCAAGATGGTTCCTTCCTTCTCAAGTTTAGGGCAAGATCGGCGCGTGGTGTGGTGAGGGCTCCATTTTCAAGTGTCTTTCTCTTCGGAAAAGGAGCTCCCTTTGTGCAAACCATCTTCCCCGCCTCACTCTGGGTTCCTTCCACCCCACCTCTCTCCCGGTGCGTTTCCATGGAGACCGCAAGCCCCTCGAAGCTTCCTGTGTTTCCGCTCCCCTCCCCCCACGCCATCTCTCTTAGTTGCAGATTCCCTCTAGGGTTGATAATATCCAGAACTTTCCCCAGGCAGGAATTATTATTCGCATACTACAGTATCAGTGAAAGCTGAGACCCAGACGTTTTGAGATTTGCTCCTGGCTCCGCCTGCCGCCAAGCTCGGACACCCTCTGCCATGCACACTTGGCCTTCTGCATGCAGCAGGCTGGGCCTCCTCTCCATCTAGACTTATTTCTTTTTCCCCCCCTTTCCTATCTTTGTTAGTTCAATTTTTTTTTCTTATAAGAAAATCAGAATATGTTCTGACTAAAACGACAAATGGCATGAAGCTCAATCCTTACATTAGTGACTTTCAATCTATTCTTGGACTCCTTGTTTCAAGTCCTTTGTGAACTGAAATAGTGCTGGATGATAAAGACCTGCCAAAAAGCCATCTCAGAATGCACCAGCTCCCAGTATGCGCAGGCAACAGTGATAATCATATTTCTGAGCCTTGCAATATGACAGAGTGCATTAAGAAAAACCATTTATGACCAGGCCAAATTTACCCAACACATAGAGAAAATCTAGATACAAGATACCTGGTAGTTAAAACTGTAGCTCTAGAAGACAAGAATATCAAAACCTTGACATAGGGAAAACAGCCTGTCCTACAAGGCTTTCCCAATCCCTTAAGCCTATTTTTGTCTCCTGCACATTAATCTGAAGTTGTCACTTGTACGGTAACCAGACAGATGTGAAAGGACTGTACAAATTTTGATGTGCTTATCATATGTCATCCTTATTAAATGAACATTAGGGGCTGGAGAGATAGCTCAGATGTGGAGTGGTCACCTGAGTTCAGTTGCCAGCACCTACATGGTGGCTCACAAACACCTTCAGAGGATCTGAAGCAGCCTCTGACCTCCTCGGGCTTCTGCACATACTTAGTATACATGCAAACACTAAGGCATACACAGACATGCATGTAAACTAAAAATAAACAAACATCAGGGTTTTTTTTTTTTTTTTTTGCTTCAGTTCCCCTCCCCCAACCCCTCGTTACATTGACTTTGAAATAGTCTATTGCTACCAAAGGTCTATTACTGAAAGTGTGCGAGTCTGGCATCCAGAGCCTGAGTCTAATCTCAGAGTCCAGGGTCTGACTTTCTTCTGTCAGTCTGAGAAGACCAAGTCTGGAGGCCAGTACAGGGAGGAGACTAAGCTCAGAAGGACAGTCTCAGGCCACTAGGGAGAAGCAGCTATGTGGCTGTCCACCACCTGGGCTCACCCATGGAGCAAGAAACTAGCTCGTGTCCTCAGCTTGTCCCCCTCTGCCCCACCAGCCTCCCTTCAGGGGCCTGCACTGTCTGTGCTATCCATATTCATGGCATATCTTCCTTCTATTAATTCCAATTAAGCTACTTTGTCAATGTTTCTGGAACTAAAACCTCCTTCACTTAGCCTGGGAGCAGAGGATACTACCTGTCCCCTCCTCACCCCTACCTAATTCACCTGTCCCCTCCTCACCCCTACCTAACTCACCTGTCCCCTCTTCACCCCTACCTAACTCACCTGTCCCCTCCAAGCACCTTTTCCTCTACTCTACACCCCAGGCCAGATTGCCAACTGCAGGAGCATTCCTCTCTCTGCAGGTTCTGTCTGGTACACGGAGTTCTGTCCCCCATAGACTTGTAGGAGGAGACTGCTGCACCCCAGGGGTTGAATAAACCTGCCTCTCCTGGATGCCTCCTGGGGAGCTGTAAACAATGGCCGTTCAGATAGGCACCAAAGGAATGAGTCCAGCTCAGTGAACTAATGTTTGCCAGGGAGACCTCAACACAATCACATCACATAAAGCTCTCACCCCAGCGTGGAGTCCCCTCCTTCAGTAAATCTCCCACACACTATCTATTACTGCGCCTTGGGGGGCCCCATGCAGCTGGAGCAGAATTGCAAACAGGTGAGGCTGAGTGCCTGGAGGGGAGCAACTAGAATCTCAGGTGATGCTCTACTGACCTCCCCACCTCCCCGCTTCGGTGAGAAAACACAGACCAGCTGCATCCTAGGTGGGGAATTGCTTCCCATGGCTCTTGGAGGACGACTTTCTGCAACAGCTACCCACATGTTCTGATGGGACCGCTTCACAAGATGAAAAGACAGCAGCACATGTCCCTGTGAGTTCACACGCATGTGTGGACACCACCAGCTCCAGCCATGCACTACTCAGACATAAGGATCCCAGCCCACAGCGTTTACAGGGTTTCATGGAGCTAGCCTCTCATCTCGGCCTAAGAGTGTGAAGGTTGGTTTTCATCTCAAATTGCCACACATTAAAATCACTAGAGTCGAGACCTCACCTGCAAGACCATCCTGATTGCTTTAATTGTCATGGGAAGACCCACCCCAAGTGTGGCATCTTGGCTAAAAAGATCATGGCAAAGGGAAGACCGTACACCTTTTGCTCGACTGGCCTTCTCTCTGGCCGCTGGGTTGATTTACCCTGCTGCTGCTGCTGCTGATTCATTCGCTGAGGTTAGAACCAGTGATTCCCGTCAAGCTTGAGAGACCAGAGGCTCTCAAGGAACCTACTAGGTTTTCAGCGCCAGATTGAGACTGCGGAGGAACCCAGCCTCCTGGGTTGAGCAAGGACCAGCTTTTCAGGTATGAGAACTGTTCCTTCTGTTTATATAAATTCATACTCATCCTATCGCTTCAGTTTCTTGTCCCCTAGACTCAGGGTTGTTCTGAAAGTTATGACCAAACTATACAGTGGCAAACAATAATGGATTGTGATAGAAAGGATATCTGATATCCAGCACTTGGGAGGTGGAGGAATTCCAGGTCATCTTTGGCTACACATGGAGTTTGAGGCCAGCCTGGGCTACATAAAGATTTGTCTCAAAAAACAGAAACAAGACAAAAGAGAAAGAGTGAAGGGAGGAAGATGTCTCAATACACTGTACCACAGAGATGTCTCTTGTCAGCCCCGTGCTGGTCACTGCTGGCCGCTGCTGCATGGTGGGCTCTTGTCCACTGCAGACACCTGCCGTGACCTCTGACTGGCCTCACCCTGCTGCTTCATTCCCACCAGATTCAAACTTGACAAATCCAGGCTCACACGGGGTCAGGGGATAGTCACCGATCCCTCCAAACAGGAAAAGAATTTGGATGTGGGATGACCCAAGACCCTCTGTCCACCCTAGCAGTTGATGACCTTGAATCAGATGATAGTCCATTTTATAGATAAAAAGACGTAAGGCCATGAATGACTTGTTCGCTGTCACCCAGGCTCACAGAAGTGGAGGAGCCCCATAAGCTATGACATGGCTAAGAGCTGATTCCCCCCCCCCCCTCAGCAATAGCTCTTGCTAGTTGTGTTTGCTTGGAGAAGGTTTTCAAAGACCTGGGACTCTGGGGATGGCTTCTATCCCCCACCCTCCCACCTCCCATCCCCCCCCCCCCCCCCCCTGGCCACAACCACAGTTGTATTTGATCCAAGGCAATTCCTCTGCGGTTCCCACCACCGCCAGCACCTCCTATCTTGATGCTCATCGCCGTGGTGCTTTCTGCTCACTGGAGCCTCAGTTTTGGAGTCCGAGCCAGAATCCTACCCAGGGCTCTTGTTTCCAGAGTCCATTCTAGCATCCAGACCCCTCAGAGCCTCAGACTGAACAAAGCACGTGGCCCAGTTGCAGAGCATCAAGGCAGGAAGAGGCCTAGGCTGGGTTGGCACCTGATCACCCTTGTCATCGGCAGGAAAGCAGAGTTCCTGAGGGAAGTGAGACCCGTGCTTCATCTCAGGGCATCACGGATGAGGTCCACGCACGGGAGCTCAGGTTTGAGTGCAATCCGCCTGCCTCGGTTCAGAATGGCTCACCTGGTCACCATGGGACTAAGATGGACGTCAGAGACGTACATCACCTACCCAGATGTTGGTACGGGAGCTGGCAGAGGTGTGGGCTAACATGAGAAGATAGGGCAGCAGGGTGGCTAGAAAGGAACGCTCTGCACCTTCAGAAGACTCTGTTCTCTCACAGTCAGGAAATGTCCACACACGTTAAGAGTCAATTATCCTCTCCTGCTTGGAATTGATTGCCACGGACTTAAATTGGTGGGTTATTGGAATAGCTGGGGGAAGAAACCTGGAGGTAATTAGACTTGAGTAGACCAAACACACACAGCCCAAAGAACTGGACAGTCTGTGACTGTTAGCACCTTGACCTGAGGCCCACACCTCAGCACCTGGAAACTTCCATGTGCTTTTGCCCTGTCCCCAACCCTTCCAGGGTAGGGGTGCGGGGAACTTTGGGGATTCTCACACTGGCTGGGATTCTCCTCTGGTCTCCCAGAAGCCTCACAGCTTCTGTGTCCTGACACTGGCCACACTGGCTGTTACAACTTGTGTATCTGTCTTCTCCAATCCAATCTTTTAGCTCCTGCACATGGACAGTAGGCTGCCTGGAAGAGGAGAGGAAGAAATGGAGAAGAGAACAAGAAGCCAGCCCCTATTTCACGTCCTCTCTCTGCTCCACCCTACCCAGCTTCAGGATTTGGCTTCAGACCAGGTTTCTCTGGTAATAAATCATTCATCAGCTCCAAATAACTCTAGCTAATGCCCTGCTTCTGACCAAACTCAACAGTCCCGAGTTGCATAGACCCTATCCCCAACCGCAAGTGTTCCATATGACCCTGCCAGCACTCAGAGAGGTTCCCCAAGAGCGTCAGAAGGTTAGCATGTACTCTGTGCAGGCACCTAAGTCACAGAAGTACACAAAATCCACCAGGGCTTTGAATTAGCCAGACACCTGAAACATTTCCAAAGAGAATGGACAGAATCAGAAAGTGATAGGTAAATAGGCAAGTGCCATAAGCAAACAATTCCAACAGTAAGTCCCCTGTCCTCTTCCGAGTCACATATATCCCAAACCAGTCTTAAACTCACTATTAGACAGGCATGACCTTGAACTTGTGATCTTCCTTCCTCTATCTCCCAGTGTTGGGACTACACTCATGTGCTACCATGTCACTTTTATTGGATGCTGGGGATTGAACCCAGGGCTCTGCGCATTCTAGGCAAGCACTCTGCTAACTGAGCTAGAGCCTCATCTGCACCAGTTGGTTCATAAAGGAGCCCTTAGAGGGCACTGAGAGAGGGCATGTTGGAGACTCACACTGAATCCTTGAGATGTAACCAAGCCAGGAGAGTGCCAAGACATCTGGAAGGGTTTTTTTAGGGATTTAGTCACATTCCAGAACATGCTAACATTCTGACACACTAATGTTCCAGGGACCTTCTGCCCCACCCCCATTCCACGCCATCAGCCAGCACTACAACTAAAACATCTCCCCTTATCAGCATTTATCCTTCTCTTCATTCTTTAGATCAATAACTTTAAGATTTTGGGGAATGTAAACGTCCTTGAAGAAAATGTTAAAAGCGATAAAATACATGATTTCTTCTCCCTGGGGAAAATTTTAATGTAAATTTTATATATCATTTCATAAATCAAATGAGGATTAGAGTCCTTAGACTCTAAGTTAAGAGCTATTTAATTTTACCCGGTCTTGATCCAGAGGACATTTAAGATAAATCAAGATTGACAGGTCAAGAGGAGGCACAAAGTGGAGCCTGGACTGAGACCAGCACAGACGCTGCACCCTACAGCTAAGACTGTGTCATATATTTAGCTCTGAAGACTCTAGCAACCAAGGTAAAAAGGGAAACACGTCACTTGTGCAGGTCACAGTGTCCGTGAGATAAAAGCAAACCACTTGTTCCTCAGAAGAGGCACAGCCAGCTTCGGTGTGCTAGACAGTTGAGATTCTTTCCTGAAAGACTCAATGACAGAGGACAGTTCTCAGCAGAGCCTCCCACAGACTCAGATGCTTTTCCTCCCTGAGGCAGAGCAGCCAATGTCTCCTCTTTTTCTTGGAACTCTCTTGGGTTTAGTGTAGTCTGAGGCAAACTGAAAAGACTGGTCTTGTTTTTTTTTTTAAGTGTAACTTTATATTTATTTACTTTAGGTACATTGGTGTTTTACCTGCATGTATGTGTTGAATTTCTTTTCTTTTCTTTTTTTTTCCAAGACAGAGTTTCTCTGTATAGCTCTGGCTGTCCTGGAACTCACTCTGTAGACCAGGCTGGCCTCGAACTCAGAAATCTGCCTGCCTCTGCCTCCCAAGTGCTAGGATTAAAGGTATGTGCCACCACGCCTGGCTATGTGTTGAGTTACAGATAATTTTGAGCTGCCATGTGGGTACTAGAAATTGTACTTACCCCAGTCTTCTGGAAGAGTGGTCAGTGCTTTTTTTTTTTTTTTTTTAATTTATTTATTTTATTTATATGAGTACACTGTAGCTGTCCCCAGACACACCAGAAGAGGGCATCAGATCCCATTACAGATAGTTGTGAGCTACCATGTGGTTGCTGGGAATTGAACTCAGAACCTCTCTGGAAGAGCAGTCAGTGCTCTTTACTGCTGAGCCATCTCTCTAACCCTGACTGGTCTAATTTTGGATTACAGTTCAGCTTGTGTATGGGCCGATGAGATGGCTTATCAGGTAAAGGTACTTGCCACCAAGCCTGATGACTGAGTTTCATCTCCAGAACCCACATGGTGGGAGAAGAGAACTGAATCCCACAAGTTGTTCCTTGACCTCCAGGGACATGTTGAATGTATCATTAAATGGTTTTTTGTTTGTTTTGTTTTATGTGTATTGGTCTTTTGCCTGCATGTATGTCTGGGTGAGTGTGTTGAATACCCTGGAACTGGAATTGTAGACAGTTGTAAGCTGCCATGTGGGTACCAGGAATTGAACCTGGGTCTTCTGGAAGAGCAGCCAATGCTTTTTTGTTGTTGTTGTTGTTTTGTTTTGTTTTTGTTTTTCGAGACAGGGTTTCTCTGTATAGCCCTGGCTGTCCTAGAACTCACTTTGTAGACCAGGCTGGCCTCGAACTCAGAAATCCACCTGCCTCTGCCTCCTAGTGCTGGGATTAAAGGCGTGCGCCACCATGCCCGGCTACCAGCCAATGCTCTTAACTGCTAAGCCATCTCTCTGGTGCCTCACATTAAATGTTTCAGGGTTTTGTTTTTTTTTTATATATTTTTATTTTATGTGTACAGACTTTTTTGTCTGCACGTTTGTATACTGCTTGCATGTCTGATGCCCATGGAAGCTAAAAGAGGACTTTAGACAGCCTGAAATTGGGGGTACAGATGGTTGAGAGCTGCCATGTAAGTGCTGGGACTTGAACCCAGGTCCTCTGAGAGAGTGACCAGTGTCTTAACTGCTGAGTCATCTCTGCAGTACTCGTTCCCATATACACACACACACACATACACATACATATACAAACACACACACACACACATACACACACACAAACACACACACACACACATACACACACACACACACACACACACACACACACTTGTTCTTAAAAACTTTGTAAGCCAGGAGTATAACCCTGTTGGAAGAGAACAAGTTTAACACACTTAAGGTTCTCTATTCCATCCCCAGTAAAGGAGAGAGAGAGAGAGAGAGAGAGAGAGAGAGAGAGAGAAAACCACAACAATATCTGCTGGTCTCTGTCTCCTGGGTACTGGGATTAAAAGCATGCTCCACCACACCCAGCTAATTTTATTCTTTGAGGCAGGCTTTCCTGTAGCCCAGGCTAGCCGCAGACACCTTAAACTCTTGCTCCTCCTGCTCCTACCTCCCAAATGCTGGTATTACAGATCTGCAGCACCACACAAGGCTCAAAATCTTGTCTGTAAAATCTCTTTGCTCTTCACCCCTGAGGGAAAACAGAGCACTGTCACTAAACATACACAGCCTTTTCCTCCCCTGCCCATGGAATAGGCTACAATTCCTTTAGTGTGAGAACTGATGAAAGGACTGATTTGCCCAAGGGCAGCACCACTATAATCATGTGCAGTGTGCAAGATGCCCACACATGAAGAAACTTATGAGGAACCTTGCCACGGGGACTCATGGAAGGGACACTCCTCTGACACTCTAACCCTGGTTGATGCTGAGTATACACTCTATATTTAGCATAAAATCTATTTTTCTATCTCTGTCTAGTCTTTGGATATCAAATATAACTGAATTCTTTAAGCTGAACAAAAATTGTACCTATCTCACAACATAGCTATAAAAATTTAGAAGGCCCAGTATTGTGGGCTGTGGCTGTTGTCGCCAATGGGTCACTTGGGCTGGGCTTGGTCCCTCAGCAGCAACGGATGAAGAGTAATCTTCAAGTGTATTAAACGCCAGTAGTTTGTTTTGTGTCTTCAGATTTTTGGTTTACATATTTGAAACAGGGTTTTATGTAGCCCAGGCTGGCCTTGAACTCCTAATCCTCTTCAGTCCACTCCCCACCCCCTGAGAGCTTGGATTCTAGGTATATACTACTACATGTGGTGCTGAGGATGAGTTGCTGGGGTCAGGCAGGCTTTTCAAGCGCTCTACCAGCTGAGCTGCAACCCCAGTCCATCTCCTGTATTTCCTATGGTAATTTTGCATAGAAGCCCTGCTGGAAATTTGGCAAAAGTCCCTGTAGCAGAGCCAGGCTGTGAGCCAGGCATGGTGGCGCACACCTTTAATCCCAGCACTCAGGAGGCAGAGGCAGGCAGATTTCTGAGTTCGAGGCCAGCCTGGTCTACAGAGTGAGTTCCAGGACAGTCAGGGCTATACAGAGAAACCCTGTCTCGAAAAACAAAACAAAAAAACAAAAAACAGACTATAGGGGCTAGCCCTTGGTAGTTATAAAGGACCACGGAGGTTCCTAGGCATAATGGGCAAACTTCCTTCAATTCTTCCAGACTGAGGAACTAAGTAGGGGAATGGGCCCTGTGGCCTTGCCTCTGTCACCACACTCTGTGAGTGACTCCAAACACACCCAGACAGCAGCCTCTCCTGAGCTCCTGGTGTTTAGACTGCGCAGCCCCTTCCCATGTGGCTCGATGGTCTCTGGGGGCAGCAGCCTTGGCTGGCTGGAATCTGTCTGGGTGACTGGCACACTGGGCTGTGTGCCAGGAAGGCGGCCACAAACCAATGAGACACAAAAAGTGAAAACATGACACCGTGGAATGCTGTGCAGATGTGAGAGGCTGGGACTAGCAGACCGAGGTGAGTTCAGAGGCCAAGGAGACTGAGCTTGGCCTGTGCCTGCAGGGAGGGAGCAAATGGGATTGGGTCTGAAGGCCAGAGAGGAATCTGTCTGATACTTACTTCCCAGAGGCTTAGAGAACGATGGATGGTTAGACACCTACTGTGGTTGAAATTCTAGGATAATGGCCATGGAGTCTGACTTAACTTTGAGAACAGAACCTGCTTCAGTGCTGTGAACAGCAAGCCTCTCCCAAGACTCGGTTTTCAGGGGAACTCTGTGACGTTCCTATACTGTAGCGTTGTTCTAAGGATTAGATAAAATGACTAACACTGCTACATGGTACTTCATTTATGTTGGTTCTACTAGCAAGTTTTATGTATGTAAATTTTAGCCTCACACTAATCCAGGGGAGGGGGTATTTTCTTCCTTACCTTTGAGGTGATAAAATGAAAGGTTGGAGAGGACAAATAACTTGCCCCAAGTCTCACACACACACACACACACACACACACACACACACACACACACACACACACACGGCTCACCTCCTGTGGAGACCATTGTTCAGCAAGCTGCTATTGCATTCCCTTCCATGAAGTACAGTAACTTTCTCACACAGGACCTGCTCTGTCTCTATCAGCTGCCGGCATCGCAATTGCGTTTTGACAGCTTTATTAGGGTCTATTTTGCATATTATGATTACATTTTGGCTATTAGGGAGTCTTTCTGACCCTAAGTCCCCTCCTAAGTTCCCTCTCACCATACATCTCCTCTGTGGTTTCCAGTCTGATCCCTAGAATTTGTCTTGCGCCAGGCTTCTCCTTTGTATCACTACAATCTTGAAGAGATTTGCAGTAGCAACCAGACCTGCCTGGTGTGGCTATGGCTAGCTTCCTTCCTGTCTGTTGGTGACTCAGTCATTAACCTAAATGATGGGATCACAGGACTGACAAGCCTCTGACAGATCCCAGAACCACTGCAGGTCAGAGCAGATGCCTTCCACTCCAGAGCCCAGCAGCTACATAAACAAACTACATAATTTGCAGGGTCCAGTATATAATTGAAAACGAGGGGTATCCTAGTGTAGTGTCTGTTGCTGTAATAAACACCATGACCAAAAGCAATTTGGGGGAGGAAAAGGTTTATTTGACTTACACCTCCACATTGAGGGAAACCAGGGCAGGAGCTCAAGGCCTGAACCTGGAGGCCGGAGCAGAAGCAGACCTGGAGAGGTTCCAGTTAAGTTGTCTCTGATTCGCCAGTGACAGAGGAGAAAGGTTCAGCTTTTTAGCTAGTTCATGTGAGTCCCTCAAGCGAGATGTACCACCTGTGGCTCTGAGAGCTTAGGGTGCTCGGTAAACTTGCTTTGGGAAAAGCAGGAATTGTACAGTTACTGCCAGCCACTGGCATGTGCCATGTCTTTTACGAAGCTCTGAGGGCAGAGAGAGAAAGAAGCCTAAAGACCCTCTAGCCCAGTGGTTCTGAGCCTTTTAAAGCTGAAAAACCCTTTAACAGTTCCTCATGTCATAGCGACCCCAACCCTAAAATTATTTTGTTACTACTTCATAACTATAATTTTGCTGTTACAAATTGTAATGTAAATATCTGTGTTTTCTGATGGCTTTAGGCAACCCCTTTGAAAAGGTGGTTTGACTTCCAAAGGGGTCGTGACCTACAGGTTGAGCCCCGATAAAGTCTAGCCCAAACCAAACATTGACTGGGAATTTTAATCCAAATTTCGCCCTTTGCAAAGGTACAGGCCCTAAGTAGACCCTGCATCTTTTGTTCATTTCCTCCTGCCAAGTGCCCACGAGAAGCTGAGTCTAGATAGTGCAAAACTAAAGAAACGTTAGACTCCAAGAGCGCTAAAAGCCAACTGGGCTCGACTTCTACATAACACCTACATGTAGCTGCTGGGCCTTAACTTGAGATTCAGTCTGATTTTTTTCTTTTCTTTTGTTATTCTGAAACAGGGTCTCAAGTTTGTAGCCCCAGACGGCCTGGAACTCATTCTATAGGCCTTGAATCTGCAGCAATTGGAGGGCTGGGGTTATAAGTACTCCGTACCTCATCCTGCTACAACCTGCTTTTATAGGATCCTGGGCCACATTCCCCTGAGGCACCAACTCTGAGGCCTGGGAACTTGTCTGCCACCCCAGGACCCCTCTGTGGTCCAAAGAGTATTCCTTCTCGCAGAATCAGGGTCACGGCAGGACCAGCCTAAGCTCAACCCCACAGGCCTACCATGGACTCACCATGACCTTGGGCAAACTATTTCTGAGCCTCCACCCCCATCCCGTTTCCCTTCCTCATCTGCAAAAAAAAAAAAAAAAAGGGCCCCATGGTCCTAGCTTTTCTCCCAGGCACTCTCTTCCAGGAGGCCCCTGCACCCAGAAGGCAATTAAGGTCACTATTCCTACCTACCCCACAGCAGCTTCCTGATCACAGCTTGCTGCTGCTGGCTTCTGAAGACTGCTGGGGCCTCAGGGAACCTGGTCAGAGGCCATCAGTGGCTGAGGAGCAGTGTCCGCTGCTATTCCTGGAGTAATGGAACCCAGCTCGGTTCAGGTTCCCTCAGGGAACCCCGGCCGGGGGCAGTTTGCTAAAGGTGAGCAGAGTAACCAGCTTAGGCATGTTCTCCTGGGCCATCCATGTGGCCAAGCCGAGAGGACTCTGGAGCACAGAGTGACCTGTGGGGACACCATGTCCCACTGCAGCTGGCCTTAGCTTCTAACTCCTATTCCCCAGAACCTACTCAAGCCTCAAGATATCGTATGTGTACTGCTTGGTTTCCAGCATCTGAATGGAAGGATGCAGGCAGGACCAAGTCCTAATGCCAGCTGCTGTTCACAGGGTCTGTTGTGTTCCTACTAGCTACTTTAGCCGAGACTCGGTTTCTCTGTCTGAAAAATGGAGAGAATAAAAGTTTCCTTGAAGCCGGGCTTGGTGGCACACACCTTTAATCCCAGCACTCGGGAGGCAGAGGCAGGCGGATTTCTGAGTTCGAGGCCAGCCTGGTCTACAAAGTGAGTTCCAGGACAGCCAGGGCTATACAGAGAAACCCTGTCTTAAAAAAAAAAAAAAAAAAAAAAAAGTTTCCTTGAAGGGTTGCGGAGAGGACTAGAATAGTTTGTACTCAGACAGTGGTCATATTGGGGACCATGAGCTCCTAAGTGACAAATGCTGTCAGCGGCTCTGTGTCCCCAGCATCCAGCCTCAGTGCTGGCTGAGGGAGTAAGGAGGAGCAGAGGACAAGGCTGACCTAATCACCCGTCCCTTCACCGACAAGCTGCGTGCCCAGAGCCCTGCTGTTGGGAGGTGACAGAACCTGAGAGGAGGGGCCTTAAGGGAGGGTTTCAGGTCATTATGGGGTGGGGGGTGAGGTAAGTCTTTTGCATGTTGATATTTTTGTGAGACATGTGTCCCTGTGCCTTCATGTTTACCCATGCCTGCAAGTGGAGCCCAGAGTCTAACAGCAAGTATCTCCCTCGACCACTCTCCACCTTAGTTACTGTGGCAGGGTCTCTCACTGTATCCAGAGATGGCTGATGTGAACCAATCTAACTAGTTCTGCCTGTTCTGGGGATCCCCTCACTCCATTACCGCAGCTGTGGGATTGTAGGAGGATGACCACACCCACCTGGCTTTCTTGGTTCTGAGGATCTGACCTCTGTTCCACATGTTTGTACAATAAACGCTTTACCCATGAGTCATCCTTTCAGGCTCACTCCCTCCTGGCAGTTCTTCCTTTCTTTCTCTTTTGGTTTTTCAAGACAGGGTTGCTCTGTGTAGCCCTGTCTGTCCTGAAACTTCTCTGTAGACCAGGCTGGCTTCAGACTGACAGAGATCCGCTGGGATTAAAGGCGTGGGCAACCACTTCCTGGTCCCCTTGGCAGTTCTCAAGGAGGTTGTTACATAGATGGAGGTGTGTAATCCTAGTGCTGTAAGGATTTCACTAATTCAGGGCTAGCCTTGGCAATGTAGCAAGCTGAGCCAACAGCTGTAGATGTTTGAATGAAGAGGCCCCAATAGGTTCACATAGCTAAATCTTGGTCCCCAGTTGGCTATTTGGGAAGAAGTAAGAGATATAGCCCTGGGCTGGCGAGATGGCTCAGTGGTTAAGAGCACTGACTGCTTTTCTGAAGGTCCTGAGTTCAAATCCCACCAACCACATGGTGGCTTACAACCACCCATAATGAGATCTGACACCCCCTTCTGGAGTGTCTGAAAACAGATACGGTGTACTGACATAGAGTAAAATAAATAAATCTAAAAAAGAGAGAGAGAGAGAGAGTGAGAGAGAGAGAGAGAGAGAGATGTAGCCCTATTGGAGGAGGTTTTGTTACCAGGAACTAGGCCCCAACCAAATGCTTTCTTTTTATATTGCCTTATAAAAGATGTTTTATCAGACAGGTGGTGGTGGTGGCAGATCTCTTATCAGAATTTAAAGCCAACTTGGTCTGCAGAGGCTTGCAAGTGTCATGGATGTTCTGGGGGGTGCGGCTATGTGTAGGTACAGGGACCACTGCACCACTGCAGCCTGGAGGAACGTGCAGCCTTCCAGACCAGGAGGCCAGAGCCAGAAGGGGTTCCAGGAGAAAATCCAGTACAGGCAACCTGGGTACTTTTGTTGTTTCTTTCTCATTTCATTCATAATAAACTTACAAATGGAAGTGTATATATTCAAGGTATACAATGTCCGTCAGTAGTTATCGAACACAGCCACCCCCACAGTTAGCATGTGTTGGGTGGTAGCTCACATGGACTACAGGCAAATCCCTGATGCAGAAGCCCAAGGAACAAGAAGGAGCCAAATACTGTGGCAAGAGTTGGCATGGGGGTGGGAGACATGTTGGGGAAAGGACTGTCTTTCTGATTTAAACGGTACACAGAGGACTGATACATAAACTGTACGTAATACAATTGGCACTTCTCAGGCCGGAGGAGGGGCAACAGCTGGGAACAGCTTCCACTGGGAGCCTCCAGCGGGTGCTGTTCTCAGGGAGTGTGCTCAGGCAGCAGAGAGAAGAGAGGGGCCCCAAGCCCCCTGCCCCAGGCCCCCCTCTTGCAGCTGCTCTATGCCATCAACCCCCCTCCCCAGAAAGCCCCTTCCTTTGCTCCCCAGATAGTTAAATGATGGCAGCCAGGTTTTAAAGGCTAGACTCCCACAGAAGCTAACAAACAACGGGGCAGGAAACAATGACCTAACTAAAGAGTCTGCCTTTACAGTCCATCATTCTATGATAGATAGCAGCTGTTACATAATCCTCCCAAGGACCTGTCGGGACGCTTTCTTATCTACCTGAACACAGAAGGTTAGGTAACTTGTCCAAGATCAGAGAGTCAATAAAGTGCAGAACAAAGAGGGGAAACCAGTATATGGACCTAAGAAGTGAGGTCTGGGTCCACACAACCACCTCCAAGCATGAGAAGGGAGGCTTCCAAGTGAAGATCTGTGCGACAAGAGCAGCTCGGAAGCCAAAGCTTTCTAAAACTGTATTTAATCTTTTAGTATCTTCATCATTAGTATGTGTGGGTACCTGCATGCTACAGACATACAGGGAGCCTGGATTCACTTACCTTGTTTATATGAGGGTTCTGGGGAATTGAATTCCAAGTATCAGGTTTGGGGGGGGGGGGAAAGGGCAAGCACTTTTACCCACTGGCTCATCTTACAAGCCCCTAAAACAATTACTTTTTAATGAGTTTTTCTCATTCCTTGTCAGGTGCCCTAAACAGGTGAGTCTGCCTCACTAATCCTGAAGGGTGCACACCGCACGACGCCATCAGGGCACTTTCTCTGCCCTGTGCTGCTCTGCACAAAAGTTTTCAAACAATTTCATGAAACAAACAAACTAAAAAAAAGTAACTTACTTTTAGATGTATTTACAGCTATTTTGAAAATCGGCAAACAGCTGTTTCTTGTTCAACCCATTCACACAAGCATCAAATCAGAATGAATGACTCCCACCGTCTTTGGAATTGCCCAAGCTAAAATTTATGTTTCTGTTTAAATTCATGCTTGACTGTACTCTAGATTTCGCTTCTCCGGTTGCCGCAGTCTCTTTCCCGCCCTTCCTTGCCTCGCAGGCCTTTGCTCAGGCCGCACCTCATCCATATGTCCCACGCTGGAATTTTTTTTTTTCTTTTTTTTTGAAACAGAGCCTCATTATGCTGCCCCGAGTGGCTTGGAATTGAATCCTCTAAATCCCCTGGGATTATAAGTATACACCACATCTGGCTTGAAATGTAACATTCTGACAGCTACCCTTCTCTATTGTTCCCAGGTCCATCTCAGGATGTGACCTAATGAGGAAGGCACCTCAGGTCCCAGGCAGGAATTGCTCCATAATTCACAGAGTACACAAGGGACTGACCCCTCAGAATCTCAGAAGCCATCGTGTGACTGTGAAAACAGAATTCTTCTCTTTTTTTTTTTCTTTGGTTTTTCACAACAGGGTTTTTTTGTGTAGTCCAGGAACTCCCTCTGTGGACCAGACTGGACTTTAATTCAGAGCTCTGCCTGCCTCTACTGTGTGGTTCAAAGCCATCACGCTTGGCTTTGGAAAAGATGATTCTTACAAAGAAAAAGGCGAAAGTATTGCAACAAAGAATGCCCATATTTATGAAAACAGTGTGTTTTGAATAAACTTTTTTTTTTGTTTTTTTTTGGTTTTTTCAAGACAGGGTTTCTCTGTGTAGCTCTGGCTGTCCTGGAACTCACTTTGTAGACCAGGCTGGCCTCGAACTCAGAAATCCGCCTGCCTCTGCCTCCCGAGTGCTGGGATTAAAGGCGTGCGCCACCACGCCCGGCTTGAATAAACTTTTAATGTTTTAAAAAATTATTATCTTTATGTTTTGTCTATGTGTATGCATACACACAGGTGTGTGCCTGGTGCCTGAAGAGGTCAGAAGAGGGCATTGGATCCTTTGGAACTGGAGTTAGGGATAGCTGTAAGGCACTACATAAGTACTGGGAACCTATGTCTTCTGCAAAAGCAGCAACTACTCAACTACTGAGCAGTCTCCCTCTTCTGGCTGTTTCATTGATGTTGTTTTGATTTTTCAATTCAGGGTTTCTTTGTCTAATAGCCCTGACTGTCCTGGAACTCACTCTGTAGACCAAGCTGGCCCCCAAGTCACAAAGATCCACCTGTCTCTCCCTCCCAAATGCTGGACCAATTCTTAATTTTAAAAAGGACTAATTTGGGGGGACTGGAGAGATGGCTCAGAAGTTTGAGAGTACTGGCTGCTCTTCCAGGGTTCTGAGTTCAATTCTCAGGAACCACATGGTGGTGCAAAACCATCTATAATGAGATACACTGCCTTCTTCTGAAGTGCAGGCAGACCATCTATACATAGTAAATAAGTGGTTTTTTTTGTTGTTTTTGTTTTTGTTTTTCGAGACAGAGTTTCTCTGTATAACCCTGGCTGTCCTGGAACTCACTTTGTAGACCAGGCTGGCCTCGAACTCAGAAATCTGCCTGCCTCTGCCTCCCGAGTGCTGGGATTAAAGGCGTGTGCCACCACACCCAGCAGTAAATAAGTTTTTAAGAAAAAAAGAAAGCTAATTTTCATTATGTGTATGGGTACATGCCCATGAGTGCAGGTATCCCCAAGGCCAGAGGCACTGTATACATGGGTCTGTAATTACAGGCAGTTGTGAGCTGAGAATTAAAGTCAGGTCCTCTGTGAAGACAGTATGTGTTCTTCATCACTGAGCCATCTCCTGTCCCAGAATATAACACTCAGTTTTTTGATGAGGCCTAGAAGGATGTTATCAGCCACTGAGTGCACTTGCTTCAGCCGGGGGG
>LR750130.1:285597-313988 GCA_902729485.2 Mus minutoides
GATAGGTCTTTGTTGGGTTTCCTTTTTTAGACAGGATTGCCTGTCTGCTCACGGATTACAGATGCCTGCTCACCCAGCTCCAGTGAACTAGACAGGCTGGCTTGCAACCGAGCACCAGCAATTCTTTTTGTCTTTCAAACCTGAAACCTCTGTTCATTTAGTAACTCTTCACGCATGGTTCTATACTAGTACAAACAGCGCTTATCTTTTTGTGACTGGCTTATTTCATCACTTAGCAGGGTCTTCAGTTTATTCCTGTTGGATCACATCAGAATCTTCCTCTGTGGATGCTTACATTGTGTGCTGGCACGGCTCTTCACTCACTGACGCGTGGGCTGCTCGGACCTTTGGCTGATGTTACTATGTTACTATGAACACAGGCTACAAAGTCCCAGGAGATCCAGCTTTGTATACACAAGTGGAATTACTGGCTCCTGGGAGCTAATTTAAAATTTCTTATCTTTCTCACTATCAGGTGCCTAAACACATAGGCTTAGTTTGTCTTTGACTAATCCAGAACTGTAAACACCTGTAAGAGCTAAAGTCCAGGCATTTTCACTACAAAGCTGATACAAATATTTGCAAGCAATTTCATAAAACAAATTTATTTCTAAGCTGTCAAATTCCAACCAACAGTATGTAAGTCTCCAATTTATATGTGATGTTTATTTTAATAGTAGTGGTCCTACTGGGTGTGAGGTAGTATCTGGATGATTCTGTTTTGAATACACTTTCTTAGAGCTTTGGTTCACAGCAAAATTGAGACAATATAGCTATTTCCTATGTATGAAGAGTCAGCCCTGTCCGGGCATGGTGGCCCATGCCTTTAATCCCATCACTTGGGAGGCAGAGGCAGGCAGATTTCTGAGTTCGAGGCCAGCTTGGTCTACAAAGTGAGTTCTAGGACAGCCAGGGCTACACAGAGAAACCCTGTCTTGAAAAAAAAAAAAATCAGCCCTTACACGAAACAGCCCGGGCACCCTCAGCAGAGGGCTTATGCACGCACACCATCTGTAAAGGCCTTGCTTACTTTATGGTTAACTCTTTTCACATTTTACCATGTGGAAAAAATGGCTTATGACCTGTATTCACTGGCAAGAGTACCAACAGAGTGGTTTCGTGAGCCTAAAAGACTGTTTTCCAACTGTCCTGCCACGTGAAGTTTTTAGAATTTTATGCTGCATATAAAACTTTTGCCTGAGCCGGGCATGGTGGTGCACGCCTTTAAACCCAGCACTCGAGAGGCAGAGGCAGGCAGATTTCTGAGTTCGAGGCCAGCCTGGTCTACAAAGTGAGTTCCAGGACAGCCAGGGCTATACAGAGAAACCCTGTCTCGGAAAAAAAAAAAACAAAAAAACTTTTGCCTGCATATATATCGGTGTTTCATGTACGCCTGCAGGGGCCAGAAGGGGTTATCGGATCCCCTGGAACTAGATGGAGAAGTTTCTGAGCCGACATGTGGGTGATAGAACCAAACTGAGGTCCTCAGTAAGAGCAGCGACTGCTTCTGTCTGCTGAGCCAGCTCTGCAGTCGGCCACCTCAGATTTAACTGCAGTGCTGGAACACAGTGCTCTACCCCTGAGACACACTGCCAAGCTCTTACTGCTAGTTTCTTTCCTTCTTTCTTCCTTTTGGTTTTTCAAGACCAAGTTGTTATATCTAACCCTAAATGGCCTCCAACTCAAGAGATCACCTGTCTCTGTCTCCAGAATGATAAGACCAAAAGTATTCGTCCACCTTTTGAGGATACCAGTGTTCTCCAGTTATAATCCAGAATGGATTGGTTGGCCTTTCAGGTTGGCCTTTTGTTCAGTAGGGCCCTCTCCGTCTTCTGTGATTCTTTTCTGAAGTAGATATTCCATAGTCCGATGTATCATTTACCCTTGCATTTACTGAAGGACACCTTCCCTGCTTCTGAGTTTTGGCAATTATAAACAGGCCCCTAAGAAAACACACATGCATTTTGGTCTGAGCATATTTCTAACTCCCCTGGGGAATGATAAAGGGACAAGATTACCAAAAGATGCTGTATGTTTCATTTAAATACTGATCAACTGTCTCCACAAGTGGCTGTCCCACTGTCCCAGTTCACGATGCATGTCCCTGGCACTCGGCATCCCACCTGCATTGCCGTGTGGCCCCTCTAGTCATAGCAGTGTGCTCAGTGCAGACTGCACACCTCCTGCCACGCTACAGAGGGCATCTCACACATGTATTTGCCATTTCTGTATCTTTTTTTCTTTTCTTTTTTTTTTTTTTTTTGGTTTTTCGAGACAGGGTTTCTCTGCATAGCCCTGGCTGTCCTGGAACTCACTCTGTAGACCAGGCTGGCCTCGAACTCAGAAATCCGCCTGCCTCTGCCTCCCGAGTGCTGGGATTAAAGGCGTACGCCACCACGCCCGGCTTCTTTTTTTCTTTAGACGGGGTCTCACTAGATACCCCTGGAACTTCCTATGTGCACCACCACACATGGTTCTGAGTTGTCTTGTAATCATTTGTCTTGTCTTACATGTTTTATTACATGTATTCATTTATTGTGTGTGCACTCCTTCGTGGGTTAAAGGGCAATGTACAAGAATCAGCTGTCTACTTCCACTGTGCGCTCTCAGGGACTAAGCATGGGTCATCAGGCGCTGCAGAAGTGTTTGTGTGTTTTTTATGTAGAGTTGCCCATGCATAAGTACCTTTCCAATGCTTCTTGGCCTATGGTGTTCAATCACACCAAATACTATTTTCAAGACATTCTGAAAATAAACTTGATGTCTTTTAAAAGCTGTCTCTGCACTCAGGAAAAACTCTCTCCTGAATCTACTTCGGAAGGCAGGGAGCTGTGCTCAAAACCTTCAAAGGCAAGCCTTTCTTCTTGAGAAGCTAGCTGCCAGACTGGAAAGGGGGACCAGGGTAGTGACAGACAAAGGTATAATTTTCAGAGGAAAAGGACAAGCTCGCCCCCTGGTGACAAGTAGAGAAACAACAGAATGGAAAAAAATTCTTTAAAAGGCACACTCACACATACACAAAGACGGCCACCATGATGAACACACTCCATCCTGCCAGGATCTGGAGAACAGCAGCATAGCAGATGGAAAAGCAACAGAAACACTTCATTCATCTGGACAGTTTAACAGACTCAGTCCTGCCTGGCATAGTGGTGCATGCCTGTAACCCAGCACCAGTGGGGCTAGGAGTTTAAGGCCAGCAGAAGGCAGCACAAGGGTCTGTTTAAAAAAGAAAGAGAAAAGAAGAGGAAGGGAGGGGAGCGGGGATGGGAAGGGGAGAGAAGAGAGGAGAGGAGAGGAGAGGAGAGGAGAGGAGAGGAGAGGAGAGGAGAGGCTCAGTGGACAACTTCCTATCTGGAGCTGCTTCCAGAGTCATCTGTCTTCCCTTGAAGAGCAGAGCCAGGCAAGAGACGAGGCCAATTTTTTTGTTTGTTTGTTTTTCGAGACAGGGTTTCTCTGTATAGTCCTGGCTGTCCTGGAACGAACTCTGTAGACCAGGCTGGCCTCTAACTCAGAAATCCGCCTGCTTCTGCCTCCCGAGTGCTAGGATTAAAGGCGTATGCCATCATACCCGGCTATGAGGCCAATTTTTAACTGCAGCCATTTGTCTAGAGGAGAGGAAGCTTAGGTTTTGTCTCCTTTGGCAACAGCAAGGCTAATATAACCACCTCAACCTTCTTCAGCATGAGGCTCCTGATCCCTCTAAGTCTGTGGAAAGGTCTGACTGGATCGGCAAGGAGCCCACCCCACGGTTGGGTTATGTAAGGCAGAGGGCGGCAGTCGTGACTGCCTCCATGTTCTAAGACCTCTGTTATGCAAATTAGGATACTTTCTAATTTTCAAGCTCTTCCGACTAAAATGATAATGATGGCTGATTCTTGCAGGCCCAGGCTGCTAAGTTTTCCAAGTTCTCTTTGTCTCCCCAGCCCCCAAAAGTCTACAACTCTGCCATTTACTCTTATCTCTCACAGGTCCAGTTTAGAAATTAAGACACACTCCCATAAATGTAGGTGTCTTCACAGAATACACACAAAGGATTATTTACTAAAACACTCTGGCCGCTCTCAGCAGGTGACACTCTGGAGCAGATGGCACTGAGTGACCTCCAAGGGCTCATCTGGGATGGGAGAGGAGCTGCCAGGGTGACTGGTCTGTTGCTGGGAAGAGGGCTGGGCCACGCACTACCCAAACGTTAGAGGTTGGACGCTTTTCTGCTGTTCTTTGTGCAGCTGCCGGGCCCTGTTTTTCAGCACTTCAGCCTTGGCCTCGTCCTTGTCAACACCATCTCCAAGCTTGTACATGCGGCTGGCATTGGCGCAGGCCCAGACATGGCCTAGGTCACAGGCCTTCATTGAATATTTACACGCCAGACCCATGTCCTTAGGAAAGCCAGGGGCACCCTGTAGAAACATGGCACTGAGGTTGAAGCAGCTGGCTGCATAGCCGCCATCACAGGCCCTGCTGTAGTAGTCCCTGGCCTTCCCCAGGTCAGGCTGGCCATCCTCATTGACCTGTCCGTCATGTGCCAGCAGTCCAACGTTGTGACAGGATTCCACAGACTTCTTTCCTGGTTTCTCACAGGCCATCAGAAAGCAGGAAGAGGCAGCCTTTAGGTCCTGAGTCAGACCACCTGCAAAGACAGAAAACAAAGAAGAAAAAGTAAACTCTAGGGCTGGCCAGAAAGCCCAGCGGGAGAGCGTTTGGCGTTTGCTTAACAGTTGGAGGGCCTGGGGTCAATCCCCAGTCACCAGGGCTGAACCTTTGTTTCTAGCCAAGGTCCGGTGAGCTAAAGTAAGATGGAGGAGGGTAGCCATGAAATCTTTGGTTCCCACACTATCCTACAGGGAAGCCAAGAGAGGAAGAGACAAGCCAAGTTAGAGCACCAGAGACTACCTGCTGGGCCTTCAGTGAGAACAGAGCATTTTAAAATAAGTAACTGAATGTTTCTTAGTCTAAACTTACAGTTGGCCCTGCATATTTATGAGTTCGGCATATGCAGATCCCATTACTTAAAAGTACCATTACAGCATTCAAACCAGACAGCAGATGCAAATTTAACTAACCATGGACTGAAAATATTCAGGGAAAAAAAAAACATGGCTGTGCTAAAAATGCATAGACTTTCCCTGTCATTATTCCCAGAACAGACCATGGTATGACAACTACTTACATTAGAGATTATCCTGTCTTAGGTAACACAAACTAGAAATGAGTTCAAGTGTCTAGAAGGATGTGTATATATTTATGCAAATACTCTGTGCACAAGGACCTGGAGAACCTAAGGATTCAGATCCTACAAAGCTCCAGGAGCTAACCTTCCAGGGCAGACTTAAAAACAAAACAATCAAACAAACAAAAAAAGCCCAGTGCGTGCTACAAGCCTTTAATCTCAGCACTTGAAAGGCAGAAGCAAGCCTGGCGTGGTGGTGCACGCCTTTAATCCCAGCACTCCGGAGGCAGAGGCAATCCCAGCACTCCGGAGGCAGAGGCAGGCGGATTTCTGAGTTGGAGGCCAGCCTGGTCCACAAAGTGAGTTCCAGGACAGTCAGGGCTTTACAGAGAAACCCAGTCTCGAAAAACCAAAAAAAAAAAAAAAAGAAAGGCAGAAGCAGGGGGATGTCCATGAGTTCAATGACACCCAGATCTACATAATAGAGATCTTGTCTAAAAAAAAACAAACAAAAAAACAAATAAACACAACAAAACACCCAAGAAACTAAAAAGGAAAGAAATGCCAGCAGGGGCTGGGAATGGCGGTCACCACCTATAATCCCAACACAGAGAAAGCAGAGGCAATAGAGAAAGTCTGAGATCACCTAACCTACATAAGGTTGTCTGAAAAAAAAGTGCTGGTCATTTTTTATTATCCATAGTTCTGGGATTTTGTCTGTTCTTTTTGAAATAGAGTCTTATTACATGTGCTCATACTGGCCTTGAACTCTTGAGTGCTAGAGTTAGAGATGTACCGTGGTATCTGACAAGGACTGGAACTTAAGTCCCTTCTTTTCCCCATAAGCCAAATTTAGTGACTTGTCCCCCACCTTTTTTTTTTTTTTTTAAAAAAAGAATTACTTATTTTGGGCTAGAGAGATGGCTCAGTGGTTAAGAGCACTGACTGCTCTTCTAGAGGTCCTGAGTTCAACTCGTAGCAACCACATGGTGGCTCACAACCATCTGTAATGGGATCTGATGCCCTCTTCTGGTGTGTCTGAAGACAGCTACAGTGTACTCACATACATAAAATAAATAAATCTTTAAAAAGGCACTGGATTCTCTTCTCTCTCTCTCTCTCTCTCTCTCTCTCTCTCTCTAAGAAAAGAACTTTCTATATATAGTTCTGGCTGTCCTGGAGCTTTCTTATGAAGCTCAGGCTAGCCTCAGAAGATATGCACCTGTTTCTGTCTCCAAATGCTGGGACTGTCCAACGCTCTCTCCTTTCCTTTCCTTCCCCACCTTCCCTCTCTCTTATTTTAATGAATACAGATGAGTGCTAGCATGTATGTCTGTATCATATGCATGCCTTTTGGGCAAGATACCAGAGAATTGGAATTACAGAAAGTTGTAACTGCTATGTGGGTACTGGGAATGAAACCCAGCTCTCCATTTCTGGATTCTCTTTACTGGGATACTTACTTTGAAGGAAGCTAGCATGACCCTGCAGCCCAGAGAAGATGGAGAGCTCACAGGGCTCCTGACCATAGCTGTCAGGAGCAAGGCCTTGCCATCAGGCCACTGAGTAAGCCAACATCTAAATGGCAACTTCAACCAAGCCTTCCAATGACTACAGCAATGCCTCCCTGTCCAAAGACACCCAGCTAAACTAACCCCAAACTCCTAACCCATAGAGAAGAGATAACTTGTTATCTGGCAAAAACTTAGCATTATTTAGGACTGGATAATTAGAGATAATTAGGGCATGAGAAAAAATATAAAGGCTAATTACTCAACTCTTACTCTGTGTCAGAATATTCTTTTTTTTTTTTTTTTTTTTTTTTTTTGGTTTTTCGAGACAGGGTTTCTCTGTGTATCCCTGGCTGTCCTGGAACTCACTCTATAGACCAGGCTGACCTTGGACTCAGAAATCCACCTGCCTCTGTGCTGGGATTAAAGGTGGGTGCCACCATACTCAGCTCTAATATTTCATTTTAAATTTTTATTTATTTTATACAAGTATTTTGCCTGTTTATATGTACATGTGTGCCTGGTGCCTGGGGAGGTCAGAAGTTGGGCCTCCTGGAAGTGGAGTCCCAAATGGTTGTGAACCCGGGTCATCTGCCAGGACCAGTGCTCTTAACTACTGAGCCATCTCTATAGCCCAAATATTAATACCTTTACCTGAACTGCCTGAAGTAATTCCATTTTGTTCTAGCTTATGGAATTCCATCCAACTGCTCTCCAGCACACACCCCACCACATCCTGCAGAGCAGAACGTTCTCACACAGCTTCCCAAGTGCTGTGCCACCACACCTGGCTGGTGTGATATAATTATGATCTGGACTTTAACAACCCATCCTACTTCAATTCAGTTGGAGGGTTCTTTCTGGTTCGAATCTGCTCTCAGCCACTGACAAATAAAGAACTCTTTATTGGCCTTGTACCCTTGGTGGTCTGTAGTCTACACAAGTAGGCATTTCATACCTATACTATCTATCAACTATCCATCCATCCACCCATCTATTGATACCCTCACAACAATCCTATGGAGCAAGAACTATTTCTTTCATTATGTTTTTGCTTTGAATTCTGAGACAGGATCTCAATCCATAGTCCAACTAAGTCCAGGCCCTACTTCTCCCAGTTTACAGATGACAAAACTGGGACACAGTTAAAAATGACTAGCTAAGGCTAGGATGGTTGTCATGCTTAATTTCTCACTCAGCAAGCAGAGCCAGGAGGATCCTGAACATTCCAGGCAAGTTTGGACTACAAATTAAATTCTATGGCAGTGTCTTAATGAGGGTTTCTGTTTGGTTTTAGACCTTGTGACAAGGGGCCGAGGTGCTTATTTCACATATCAAAGCAGACCTGAGCCAGGCGGTGGTGGCGCACGCCTTTAATCCCAGCACTTGGGAGGCAGAGGCAGGCGGATTTCTGAGTTTGAGGCCAGCCTGGTCTACAGAGTGAGTTCTAGGACAGCCAGGGCTACACACACACAAAAAAAAAAAACCCTGTCTCCAAAAGAAAAAAAAGAAAAAAAGCAGGCCTGGATTCCAGGTTCCTCCATCATCCCTCAGTCCCTACCTGGCATATCTTGACCCTAACCCTGAACTTTCAAGCCCAGAGGCTGGGCTGCCCTTGCCCCAGAGGCTCTTCCCTATATAATCCAGACATTTGCATGCCCCCCTCCCCCCGCCCCCAGGCTTGTGCCCCATCTCCCGTCTCCCTTTTTCTTGCCCCACCACCCATACTGACTCCAATTCTTGGGGTCAGTGAACTCGCCCAAGAGCAGCTTTCCAATAAACCTGCCTTTAATATAATCTAATCTGGCTTGAATTGGGTCATTTCACCGGCAGAGAAATAACCTATCAGTTTCTATTGCTGTGCTGAAACAGCATTACTAAAAGCACCTTGGGGAGGACAGGGTTCATTTGGCTACACTTCCATAGTTCATCACTTATTGAAGTCAGGACAGGAACTCAAGCAGGACAGAAACCCAGAGGCAGGAGCTGATGCAGAGGTCATGGAGGGTGCTACTTCCTGGCTTGCTCCCCATGGTTTGCTCAGACTGCATCTTACAGAGCCCAGGACCACAAGCCCAGGGATGGCCCCACCCACAATGGGCTGGACCTTCCCACATCTATACTAATTAAGAAAATGCCCTACAGGGCTGCCTGCAGCCTGATCTAATGGAGGCATTTTTTCAACTGGGGCTCTCTCCTTTGAGATGATTCTAGCTAGGATAGCCAATAGAGATACAGTAAAACTCTGCTCTTTTTTTGTTTGGTTGGTTGGTTTTTTTGGTTTTTTGAGACAGGGTTTCTCTGTATAGCCCTGGCTGTCCTGGAACTCACTTTGTAGACCAGGCTGGTCTCGAACTCAGAAATCCGCCTGCTTCTGCCTCCCGAGGGCTGGGATTAAAGGATTAAAGGCGTGCGCCACCACACCCGGCTTAAAACTCTGCTCTTAAAAAAAAAAAAAAAAAAATTGAGTGGAAACCCTGTCTGGAAAAACAAACCAAAAAAAAAAAAAAAAAAAAAAAAAGAGGCAGATGGAGGTCATGAGGACAGCCTGGGCTATGTAAAGATCCTCTGTTATCCTATGATCTCCACATATAAGACATAGTACACACCTACCCCATACCAAAACAAGTAAATGTAATTTTAAAAAGATATTTTTTTAAGAAAAAAAGACACAGAGAGAGAACCAGTCAAGGTCCTACAATGTGCAAACAGACACCCCAGAGGTTGCTTCACTTACAGTCCGAGTCCTTCCACTACCTCTCTGCTGAGCCCCTGCGTATACTTGGTGCACCACAGTCCCCCATGCCTGGGAAGCCCCGCAGCTCACCTTTGCCAGTCACGTAGTAGGCCCCCAGCTTGTAACAGCTGTCACCATGCCCGTATTTCTCGCAGTTGAACTTCAGCACCTTTGCAGCTTCATCAAAATTCTTTTGGATTCCTTCCAGATAGTCCACCAGCCGATAGCAGCCTAGAGAAGGGGGAAGAGGTCATCAATTGTGCCAGCAGCTGCTGTTCAGGGGGCCCAGGTACAATCAGATCAAGCCTAGCTCTCAAACGTGCCAATCAGATTTAGCACGGAAACGAAGTGTCCAGCCCTTCTTAAAAGGGGACATGTCCCCCACTGGCCAGCAATGTACAGATCTGGCAAGTTCTATCATAAAAACACTAAAGCCTAAAAAGAGTTTGTGGATGCCTCTTGCAGCAGAAAACCAGAATTGAGATGTAATTACCTTACTACCTGGCCTGGGGAAACCTGAAGCCCCGACAATAGAAATGGAAGCTACCAAAGCAGTGGGAAATAGGTTTTCCATATCTGGATGTTCCAGTTCTAGCCAGCCTCTTAGCATTCCCAGCAACATCAAGACTATTCTCCTTCATTTTCAGTCATCAAATATTTGAAATATATATATATATATATATGTGTGTGTGTGTGTGTGTGTGTGTGTGTGTGTGTGTATACACATACACACACACTAGCTCATGTATGAAAGTATATGACACATGCACAGGTGCTGGGAATATTGTCATCTGCCCTCCTAATATTTATATGCTTAAGCCAGGCATCCAAGTACACACCTATAGTGCCTGCACTCCCAAGGTAGAGAGGAGATAAGGAGTTCAAAGTCATCCTTCACGACCTTGTACAGCTCAGGTAGGTTAGGAAAGGAGGAAATACAATAAGGAAACGTAGTGTTTTCAAACACTAAGTTATAACTGAAATAACTGATGAGAAAGTTTATTGTATGTCTTATGGTTGAGACAGTTTGAGCACCAAGGAAAGTCCCATGGAGGACTATGACAGCTGAGCTGAAGAGAGCACTCGCTACATAAGGTCTGAGGAGCTGGAGGTGTTGCTCCATGCATGACAAGGCAAAGTACAAGGCCCTGGGTGGCTCCATTCCTATCAAGTCGAGACAAAGAAATGGAAAGGTTCCAGAAATAGATGGAAGGGGAAATAAACACGGCACAAATATGGTAGGCAGAGGCCGAGTTAAGGAGGTATGGGGTAGGAAGGCAAGAACCTCAAACACCCAAAGAAATTAATTAGTGCTACATCTCTCTCCACAAAGGGCATGTTACTACAAACCATGAAGCTCAAAGAATTCTTAGGAGTAGGAAAGTGGGGCTGGAGGTGTGTGTAGCTCTGTGACACAGTCCTTGCCTAGAGTTGGAGGCCCTTGGTTCAATCCCAATCCCCACAATGAAAAATCATACAAGTAAGCTACCGACTGCAAAATCTCTTACAGAGAAGGGAAGTGATAAGATTCACTTTGCATTTTAAAAAACGTTGCACAGGGGGCTGGTGAGATGGCTCAGTGGGTAAGAGCACCCGACTGCTCTTCCGAAGGTGATAGGTTCAAATCCCAGCATCCACATGGTGGCTCACAACCATCCGTAACGAGATCTGGCGCCCTCTTCTGGACCGTCTGAAGACAGCTACAGTGTATTTCCATATAATAAATAAAATAAATCATTAAAAAAAAAAAACAAAAAACAACAACAACAAAAAAATGTTGCACAAGTGCGTGTGTTTGCACCTGTCTGGATTCCTACAGAGGAAGCTAACACTGAGAATAATAACAATAATTGATGTTATTTTTGTTTGTTTAATTTGAGGCAGGGGTCTTATATAACCTAAGCTAGAACAGATCTCACCATATAGCTAAGGATGTCTCTGATCCTATTGCCCCTACCTCTCTTGAGTGCTAGGATCTCACGCTAAGCATGTGCATATGCAGTCTGAGCCAGGCATAGTACTCAGGGCCTCGGGTACACTAGGGGAGTGCTCTTCCAACCAACCTACAACCCCAGCCCTCAGCCAGTTCTCACACAGCTCTCCTGCACTCCCTGCTCTGCATGTCTTCCACGTAACTCACATCAACTACCACGAACTCCTCAAACATGCCTACAGAGTCAGGTCTAAATTCCTTGCTTAGAAAGGCAAGGTACACTGCACTCCAGGCTCCCTGTACAAACTTAATTCTGGATCTGGAGCCAGAGCCCAGTGGTAGAAAACTTCCCCGCTACACTTAGCCCTGGCTTTGTGCCTCAGGACTGCAAAACAAAAATTAATTCGACTTGATTCTGAGCAATCCTGAATTCAACCTTCCAAAAGAGCTCCGTGTTTCCCCACCTCCCTCTCCCGCACTGACTACACAGCTCGCCTCTGTGGACTACCGCCTAACCACCCTGGTCCTCAGAGACCACAGAGGGTCAATTCCTCTGAAATTTCTCTTCAATTGGGACATGGACTAGCTTCCAAAGAATAATGCTGGGTTCCTTATCCAGAGTCACGCTATAGTGAACTAATTTCAAGAGACAGAAAGTCATTTCTTGGGAACTAGACTGTAAGCTACTGGAAAGGAGGACCAGAGCCTTTTCGTTCTTTTCCCTTAAATAAAACAACAGGAAAACAACCCACAGACACTGGACACTTCTCTGGGCATCGGTCACCCATACACTCCACCTCCTCACTGCACATAAGAGGCCATTTCTGCCTCTGACCTTTCATTACTTATGCCTGGCAAAGACTTACAATGGTTCCTTCCCTCCTTCAAAGCTTAATTGAAAAGCCATGCCACTGGGCAGTGCCCTTCACTCGGTTCTTTTATCACATTTCACTTACCTTAAAAAAAAAAATTCAATTTTGTGCTGGGTGGTGGTGACCCACACCTTCTAGCACTTGAGAGACAGAAGCTGGCAGATATCTGAGTTTCAGGCTAGCCTGGTCAACAGAGGGAGTTCCAGGACAGCCAGGACTACACAAAGAATCACACCTCAACAAATTAATTAATTTATTAATTTGTTAACAGGCCTGTGGCTCATGCCAAAAACTCAGAAGATAGAGGAAGTTCTAAGTCCAAGGCTAGCGTGGTCTACACTGTAAGTTCTAGGCCAGTCAAGGCTACATAATGACAGTCTCGAAAAAAAAAGGATTTAATTTTATTATTTTAAATTATAGATGTGTGTATATGAGCATGTAGTGTGTTGGCAGCAGAGGCCAGAAGCACTGGATCTCCTAGAACTGTGGAGTTACAGATGTCTGTAAACTGCCTCACGGGGGTGCTGCGTTTTGAACTACGGTCCTCTTGCAAAAGCAGTATGGGCTCCTAACTGCTGGACCACCACTCCAATCTCCCTCTCAATTCTTTTTTGGACCGGGTTTTGCTATGTAGTCCAGGCTGGTCCTTAACTCCCCGAGTTCTAAGTGATCCTCCTTCCTCAAACTCCCGAACGCTAGAATTTCAGGTGCATGATGCCAACCAAGTCTGGCTCGCATTTACTACTGGCATATTTCATTTATTTCCTGAATGTTAACCGATTCCCTCAAAGACATGTATGCCGAGGTTCCATCTCACCTCACACCTCCAGTCCTGGCACCCTAAACCAGACTACACAGCTCCGCCCTCCGCTGCAGGCCCCGCCCCCGGCGCAATACATTTCCCCGCCCACAGGCCCCTAGTGTCCCTGACCTGGTCCTTAGGCGTCCTCGGCCCGCCACGTGACCACGTCTGCACCCCACTCTCGCGCCCCTCCCCTGTGTCCTAGGCTGCGCGGTTGGCGCTCACCCTCCGGGTCCTTTTCGCGGTAGCATTGGTAGTGACACTCCACCTCCATGTTCTCCAGGAAGGACTTCACCTGCTCCTCGTCCTGGAAGTCAACCAAACCCGCCATAACTCCGACTCCCACAAATCGCTTTGTGGCTCCACCCCCCATTACGTGAGCCAGCCCAGGGGTGGGGCATGCCTGCAGCGTGCGTGACGTCAGCGCTCCGCAGTAGGGGGGCGGAGATGAAGGAGGAGGAGACGATTACCGCTTCCCAGCAACCTTTGCGGTGGTAGCGTCCTCCCCCGACTTTTCTTCATCTTTTTTGGACAGCCCTCTCCCAGGTTTCTTCGACGGCTTATCTGAGGGCATACTGCCCCTTAATGGTTTTCTCCCTGTAGTCCGGATCTGCCAGCCACTCTTCAGTCCCGGTTCTAAAGCTGACACAGCCGGGAGCTCAGGTCCCTGCATTACCAAAGCTTACAGCGTTGGGCTGGAGCTCACCACCAAGTGCTCTGAAGCATCTTAAAACAGAACTTGAAATTCATCGGGAAAGCATTCGTTTATTTGGACAGCAAGCATTTTGAATACCTTGTGTGTCCCACATATGCAATAAATATGTATATAAATAAATAAATATATGCAATTGCCACAGGATGCCCTTATCTATTCTTTGTAGACCCATCAAGATCACCAATATTAATATGGCTGCGAGTTATGATTAGAACACATCAGCGGTCGGAATTATAGTGACAACATAGTCACTATAATAGCTAGTGTTAGCATGGCAGATTGAAGCCTAGGAACACTACGAAGTCACATGATTCAACAGCTCTAACCGAAGAGGTTTATTGGGGGAAGGAGAAAGGGAAAGGCCGTTTGGGAATGGACTCATGGTTTTAAAAGCAGTTCCATGACACATCTTTCACAGGATAGCTCTGCGTTACTCCAAAGCCTCTGGCTAAAACTGACATTTCAAGGGTGTACTACTTTTATACATGGCTTCTCTTGTATTTCCTTTCCTCAGCCATACTGAGTACTGTTGCAGATACAAGCTACCACACCCAGCTACCCATGTTCTTTTTATCTTGTTTATATCTGTAATCACTAGAGGGAGCCCTTAGAATACTTGGTCCAGGAGGGGAAGGGCTGAACTTTAGTTTGCAGCCTCCCTCCTTTTTTTTTTTTTTTTTTTTTTTAAAGATTTATTTTATTTATTATATGTAAGTATGTAAGTACACTGTAGCTGTCTTCAGACACTCCAGAAGAGGGCACCAGATCTCGTTATGGATGGTTGTGAGCCACCATGTGGATGCTGGGATTTGAACTTATCACCTTCGGAAGAGCAGTCGGGTGCTCTTACCCGCTGAGCCATCTCACCAGCCCGCAGCCTCCCTCCTTAACCTACTCCTACCTAGTACATCTAGAAGCTTGCTTGCTTTGTTCTGTATAATTGAGACAGGCTGACTCCACGACAGGCTTCAATAGGCAGTTCAGGATACTAGAAATAAATCTCTGTTTCCAAGAACTGAGCAAGTGCAGGCCTCAGAAGAGGCCACACCGCCTGGCCTGAGGCGAGGACAATAACTCAGCAGCATTTCCAGACTTCAGCAACAATTTCCACGTTTCCCCAGCAACAGTTTCCAGGCCCCTCCACTACGTCCCAGCACCAGTTCAGGATGTCCCTAGAGACGGCATGAACAGATTGGTAGAGGTCACCAATCCCTCTCCGGAATTCCCCTAATGTGCTTTAAATCAGGCCCGTAAGCTCACTTTGAGGTCTCCATCTTTGTAAATGGCGCAGCATGCTGGACTTCTGCAGAATAAAACACTTTGTATTTACAAACTATTGGAGTCCAGAGTATCATTCTTCTGCAAATCGTGGACCCTTACATAATATATTATGGCGTAGAAACTCGAGGGTTCTTTGAAAAATCAGTTGTGTGGGATGGTGTTTTTGCTAGGGTAAAAAAAATGGGGGGGAAGTGTCTTCCAGAAGCAGACACAGGTGAAAGGACGTTCTGCTAAAGCAGACACAGGAAAGGGCACGTGATGAAGGAGTCTTCGATAACAGCACACCTGAATTGGTCCTCCTTACATAGTGCAGTTGGCTCCATTTGTCCAGACTCCATAGAAGGAAATGCACCACAAAACTTCTGGTGGTGAGCTGTGGCTTCTGCTGCTTCCCTGGACTTGGGCTGACTGGCAGAGACAGACACACATGCTAAGGCAAGGCCTGGGGAGGATGCATGATGTTTGGAGGGAGGATAAATAGGACTCAATGGATTGTGAGAGGCTTTGCTTGTAGATCTAACTCTGCAACACTTCTTGGTCTCCAATCTTTGTGATCTTCACTGAGAGAGGAACCGCAAAGGAACCTCTCTGGCGTTCCTGTTGTCCCTGGTTCCTCCTGCTGACTTGTGCCAATCCTGCTGAGGTCTGGCTGTCGTAGCTAGGTTGCGCCACCTCTGCTAATCCGTGCTTGCTATCCTGGTTCTACCAAGCTGGACTGCTGTTGTGAAGTATTTGTGATTGAGCTGCCGCTGCTGACCTGTGAGCTGAGCTGCTGCTGATTTCCAGACAATGCAGATGGGAGCTTGCTCCAAAGAACAATTTCTAAATAGGTCTACTTCCGCCCATATCCTTTCTTTTCCACTATTACTGGTGGGCTCGAAGGGAGATGAAAGCATTTAAAAACCATCATTAAAAGTAATCGCTGAGCCGGGGCGTGGTGGCGCATACCTTTAATCCCAGCACTCGGGAGGCAGAGGCAGGTGGATTTCTGAGTTCGAGGCCAGCCTGGTTTACAGAGTGAGTTCCAGGACAGCCAGGGCTACACAGAGAAACCCTGTCTCGAAAAAAACAAAACAAAACAAAATCACTGAAAAAATGTAAAGCTACAATAATATGAAAGGACTAGCTTTGGAGGGGAGACAGATCTTAGTTGAGACTCACTTCTGCACTCTGAGGATGGAACTCTTGCTTATCTTGCTCAAGGTCCTAGGTTCAATCTCCAGTGCTGGGGGTGAGGGATTTGGAGAAGAAAAAGAGGAGGAAGGAGAGGGACCAGTGAAAGGTCTCAGAAGGGTAAAAGTACTTGCCACCTACTTTGGAAATGTGAGTTCAAACCACAGGGTTCTCATAGTGAAGGAAAGAACTGACTTACTAGTTGTCTTCAAGGTCATCCTTGATTTGGTACTAAATTGAAGCAAGCCTGGGTTAAGAGACCTAGTGTCAAAACAACAGCAATAACAACAAACAAACAAAACTAGAAAAAAAAAAGGTAAGAATTCCAGTATCATATTTATTAACTGTGAGCCTGGACTTCATTTCTATTCTGTAAGTACAAATCTATTTCCTCCTGTAAATGTAACTAAAAACAGTCTGTGCTTAGCATGGTGTCTGGTTCAGAATAACTCAGGACTTAGATTCAGTGACACCCGTGGGTCATTAAACATTGGCCAAGGGTGTTACTTGATTTCATTTAGTCTTCCCAGTGTTCTCCTCAGGCACTCAGTAGCATTCCCAGGTGCTTTAATGATGACTTGGGCTTAAAGGATGCATTATTGTGCCGGGGCGTGGTGGCGCACGCCTTTAATCCCAGCACTCGGGAGACAGAGGCAGGCGGATTTCTGAGTTCGAGGCCAGCCTGATCTACAAAGTGAGTTCCAGGACAGCCAGGGCTAAAGAGAAACCCTGTCTCGAAAAACCAAAAAAAAAAAAAAAAAAAGGATGCATTATTGAAAACCAGGTTTCAATCAAAACATGCAACTCTCAGAACAGGAAAAGCATCAAAGCATTGGTTAATACATATGATAAGCTCTTATTTATTTATTTTTATAAATTTGTTTATTTACCTTAGGTATATGAGTACACTGTAGCTATCTTCAGACACACCAGAAGAGGGCATCCGATCCCATTACAGATGGTTGTGAGCCACAGTGTGGTTCCTGGGAATTGAACTGGAAGAGCAGTCAGTGCTCTCAGTGCTCTTAACCGCTGAACCCCCAAGTTCTTTTTTTGTTTTTGTTTTTTTGTTTTTTTCAAGACAGGGTTTCTCTGCATAGCCCTGGCTGTCCTGGAACTCACTCTGTAGACCAGGCTGGCATCGAACTCAGAAATCTACCTGCCTCTGCCTCCCGAGTGCTGGGATTAAAGGCGTGCGCCACCATGCCCGGTGAGCCCCCAAGTTCTTATTCTTATTCTTATTTTTTTGTTAAGATTTATTTATTTATTATGTAAGTACACTGTAGCTGTCTTCAGACACACCAGAAGAGGGTATCAGATCTCATTACAGATGGTTGTGAGCCACCGTGTGGTTGCTGGGATTTGAACTTAGGACCTTTGGAAGAGCAGTCAGTGCTCTTAACCGCTGAGCCATTTCTCCACCCACCCCCCCCAAGTTCGTTCGTTCTTTCTTTCTTTCTTTCTTTCTTTCTTTCTTTCTTTCTCTATTATATGTAAATACACTGTAGCTGTCTTCAGACACTCCAGAAGAGGGCATCAGATTTTTGTTACGGATGGTTGTGAGCCACCATGTGGTTGCTGGGATTTGAACTCAGGACTTTTGGAAGAGCAGTCGGTGCTCTTAAACGCTGAGCCATCTCACCAGTCCCCAAGTTCTTATTCTTAATGATGCAAGGACAGCCAATTAAAAACAGTGTGGGCCTACAAGATGGCTCAGTGGATAGTGACACTTGCTGTACAAGCATAGTGTTCTGAGTTTGATCCTCAGAACCCAAATAAAAGTAGAAGGAAAGAATCAGCTCCATGCTGGACAATGGTGGCAAATGCTTTTAATTACAACACTCAGGAGGTAGAGGCAGGTGACTATCTGAGTTCAAGGCCATCTTGGTCTACAGAGAGAATTCCAGGATAGCTAGGGCTACACAGTACACAGAGAAACTCTGTCTCTAGAAAACCAACAAACCAACCAACCAAACAAACAAACAAACAAAAAACAGAATTAACTTCACAAAATTGTCTCCTGGCTTCCATGTCTTCACTAAGATACACACCTGTCTATATAGATTATACTCATAACACATACAATAATATAATTAAAAAATAATAGCCAGTGAAATAATTTCATTTATTAGGTTAATAAAGATTGCCAGGCTGGAGATATGGCTCAGTGGTTAAGAGCACCAACTGCTCTTCCAGAGGTCCTGAGTTCAATTTCCAGTAACCACATAGTGGCTCACAACCATCTGTAATGGGATCTGATGCCCTCTTCTGGTGTGTCTGAAGAAAGCAATGGTGTACTCACATGCATAAAATAAATAAATAAATAAATAAATCTTTAAAAAAAAAAAAAAAAAGATGGGAACTCCCAGCTATTGCTTTGCTCCACTATTAGGGGCTCTAATTCAACCAAAAAAAAAAAAAAATTGCCATCCTAGAGATTAGCAGTTAGGAGTTACGAGTACTTTGGTAGTTCAGTTCCCGGCCCATACTAAAGGGTCCCAACCACCTGTAATTCCAGCTCTGAGAGATCTGCTGCCCTCTTCTGGCTTCCTGGGGCACCTGCACACAGGAACATACACATATACATACATTTAAGATGTTTTTTTTTTTAAAGATTTATTTATTTATGATATGCAAGTACACTGTAGCTGTTCTCAGACACCCCAGAAGAGGGCAGCAGATCTCATTACAGATGGTTGTGAGTCACCATGTGGTTGCTGGGATTTGAACTTGGGAACTTTGGAAGAGCAGTCAGTGCTCTTAACTGCTGTGCCATCTTTCCAGCCCCTAATATTGTTTTTCCAAAAAAAAAAAAAAAAAAAAAAAGATTGCTGGGCATGGTGGCACACGCCTTTAATCCCAGCACTCAGGAGGCAGAGGCAGGCAGATTTCTGAGTTTGAAGCCAGCCTGGTCTACAAAGTGAGTTCCAGGACAGCCAGGGCTACACAGAGAAACCTGTCTCAAAACAAAAACAAGCAAAAAAATCAAAACAAAACAAAAAACTGTTGGTAGAGCTATAAATCAATGTTTTTTCTTTGGAGAGAAACTTCATAATATTTACTAACATTTAAAATGTCCTAGAGTGGGGCTGGAGAGATGGCTCAGTGGTTAAGAGCACCGACTGCTCTCCCAGAGGTCCTGAGTTCAATTGCCAGCAAGTACATGGTGGCTCACAACCATCTGTAATGGGATCTGATGCCCTCTTCTGGTGTGTCTGAAGACAGCTACAGTGTTCTCATATACATTAAATAAATAAATAAATAAATAAATAAATAAATCTCAAAATGTGCTGGAGTTAGGGATTTAGTTCAGTTATAGAGTGCTTGCCTAACTCTCTTGGGTTCAGCCCAGGAGTTCCAGGATAGCCTGGAAAACAGCAAGCCATTATTTAAAAAAAAAATTTCCTAAAAAATATTTAGGCTGAAGAAGTATCTCATCTGTTGGAGAACTTGCCTGGTCCCCTGGATTCAGTCTTCATCATCTCACAAAACTAGCACTTGTGAGGTGGAGGGAAGAGGATCAGGGTTCAAGGTCATCCTCAGTTGCATATTAAGTTCTAGGCCAAGCAGAGAAACCTCTTCTTTCTTCTCTCTCTCTCTTTTTTTTAAAGATTTATTTATTTATTATATGTGTGTACACTGTAGCTGTCTTCAGACACTCCAGAAGAGGGAGTCAGATGTTGTTACAGATGGTTGTGAGCCACCATGTGGTTGCTGGGATTTGAACTCAGGACCTTTGGAAGAGCTGTCAGTGCTCTTAACCACTGAGCCATCTCCTTTCCTCTCCTCTCCTCTTCTCTTCTCTTCTCTTCTCTTCTCTTCTCTTCTCTTCTCTTCTCTTCTCTTCTCTTTCTTCTTTCCTCCTTCTTTCTCTCTTTCTTTCTCTCTTCTCTCTCTCTCTCTCTCTCTCTCTCTCTCTCTCTCTCATTTTCCAGACAGGGCTTCTCTGTAATCCGGCTGTCCCAGAACTCACTCTGTAGCCCAGGCTTTCCTTGAACTCAGAGATCCGCCTGCCTCTGCCTCTAAATGCTGGGATAAAGGTATTTGTCACCATGCTTAGCTGAGACCCTTGTGTTCAAAATTAATTTCAGTCAGGCATAGTGGCATATTGTTTATATTCAGGTGCCTGGGACAGGAAGATAGTTGTGTGTTAAAGGCCAACCTGGGCTACATAAGAAGATTGCCTTCGGGGCTGGTGAGATGGCTCAGCGGGTAAGAGCACCCGACTGCTCTTCCGAAGGTGATAAGTTCAAATCCCAGCAACCACATGGTGGCTCACAACCATCCGTAACGAGATCTGGCGCCCTCTTCTGGAGGGTCTGAAGACAGCTACAGTGTACTTATATATAATAAATAAAATAAATCTTTAAAAAAAAAAAAAAAAAAAAGAAGATTGCCTTCGTTGGGGACCAGGAATCACCATACAAACACTGTTCTCAGTTAAGCAAGAATAGTTTATTGAATGAATACCTCAAAATTGAACATTCAGGACCACAAAAAAGGACTCGGGAGTCTAATTTTGTGGTACCAGTGTGTTCTCAGGGAAGGCTTATAAAGGGAACACACACTGAGCTCATACGTAGGTATAGGAAGTGCTGCCCAGTGGTCAGCTCTGACTCAAGTCATTTTAGAGATAACAGTTCATATTGACCTTTGATTCTTTTATGGGCCCGATGTTAAGCTTTGTGGAATTTCTTAAGATTAACATACCTCATACAGAACATACAGGGTATGTGGTTAGCACAAACTTGAGTCAGGTTATTTTTTTCTGTGTCAGTGACTGGCAGGCATTTTATAGCAATAATGTGAAGTAGTTGGCAGGCATGAAACAAAATGGCTACATACATGTTGGCAGGGGGCAGACCTCAACACCTTAAGTAAGAAACTAAACTTTAATTTATTTAACTTTATGTTTTAAGTTTAGTTAACTCTGGGAACTCTACTGAGTAGAGTGCTTGCTTAGCAGATGCAAGGCTTTCATTGGCTCTCCACCCCTCCAAACAAAAAATACACATGAAGGAAAATGCACAGAACCCTTGATAATAGTTCCTGTGAGTTAGCACAGAGTGTGAGAATAGTGTACAGGGAGGTCAATGTTTGTGTCTGTGTTCCATAGTCATTTCTTATTCAGATCCTGTACTGGGGCTGGGAATATAGCTCACCTAGCTGAGCATTCACTAACACCCTGGAAGGTGTTCAGTCCCCGCACCTAATAAAGTGGGCACAGCACAGATGCATACCTATAATCCTAGCACTGGTGACAGAGGCAGGAGGATCAGAGGCTTATGGTCATCCTCGGATAGATGAGATTCTATCTAAAAAATCAGGTTATGAGGACTGGAGAGATGGCTCAGTGGTTAAGAGCACAAACTGCTCTTCCAGGGGACCAGGGTTTGATTCCCAGCACCCACATGGCAGTTCCTGCCTGTCTGTAACTCCTGTTGCAGGGGATCTGACCCCGTCACAAAGATAAACATGCAGGCAAAATACCAATGCACATAAAATAAAAGTAATAAAAAAAATCAGGTAACCTTTATAAGCAGACTAAATAGTGAGAGCACTTGTTAAAAACATGCCATTGGGGCTGGAGAGATGGCTCAGTGGTTACGAATATTTGTGGCTGAAGAAAGGTTCCATCATGAGGAGCTAAGTCCACATCCCAACACCTACACAGGGCAGCTCGAGAGTCTCCTGTACTCCAGCTCCATGAGACTCAGTGCCCTCATCTGACCTCATCGGGCACTGGCGTTTGTCTGCATATGTCACACACATGTACAAGCATACAAGAAATGAAAAGAATAGATAAATCCTTTTTAAAATGTCCTTCCTTCCTTCCTTCCTTCCTTCCTTCCTTCCTCCCTTCCTTCTTCTCTTTCTTACTTTACTCCTTTCTTTGGGTCTGGTTCTGTTTGTTTTTCCAGACAGAGTTTCTCTGTGTAGCCCTGGCTGTCCTGGGATTCATTCTGTAGACCAGGCTGGCCTACAATTAGGAGCTGCACTGACTCTGCCGCCCAAGTGCTGGCCGATAGGGCCCAGCTCAGTCCTTTCCTCTCTCTTTCCCTTAATGTGTGCGGCTGTTTTATATGCAAGTAAGTCTATGCACCACCACCTGTGTGCCTGGTACCCAGAAAAGAGAGAGTTTCTGACTACTTGGAACTGGAGCTGCAGATTGTGGTGGGCTACTACCATGTAGTTTCTGGGAATGAAATCAGGGTCCTCTGGAAGAGCAGCCAGAGTTCTTAACCACCTTTCCAGGTCTCTATATTTAGTTTTATGAGCTATGTCAGGGGAGGCATTGACATCTGCTTTCTATTGGTGTCCTAATTAGGGTTTCTATTGCTGTGATGAAACACCATGACAAAAAGCAAGTTGAGGCCATGGAGGGCTGCTGTTTACTGGCTTGCTCCCCATGGGTCACTTAGCTTGATTTTCTATAGAGCCCAGGACCATCAGCCCAGGACTGACAACAATGACCTGGGGCCCTCCTATATCAATCACCAACTAAAATATTTATTTATTTATTTGTATGTGAGTACACTGTCATTCTTCTCAGGCACACCAGAAGAGGGCATCAGATCTCATTACACATGGTTGTGAGCCACCACCACGTGGTTGCTGGGAATTGAACTCAGGACCTCTGGAAGAGCGGTCAGTGCTCTTAACCGCTGAGCCATCTCTCTAGCCCCCCCCCAACCCAATCTTATGGATTCATATTCTCTCTTGGGGTGCTCCCCTCTCTGATGACTCTAGCCTTTGTCAAATCAACATAAAATTAGCCAGCAAAGTTGTAGTGTGTTGCTTTTTTTGTTTGTTTCATTGATTGGTTGGTTTTTGTGACAGTTGCATTTATCTCAGTGCCTCAAACTCATATATGAGCTTCTGATCCTCCTCCAGCCTCCACCTCTGGAGTACATCACTAAACCAGGCGTCTAACCTTGTCCTTCATGCATATTAGACAGGCACTCTGCTTGGTGTCTGCTCATTGATTCTTTCAGGTTGTTGCAGAAAGGAGTTACACTAGTCCAAGAACATTATACAAGTTTTGAGTTTTTAAAACTCATGGCAGGCCGGGCAGTGGTGGCACATGTCTTTAATCCCAGCACTCGGGAGGGAGGCAGAGGCAGGCAGATTTCTGAGTTCCAGGCTGGTCTACAAAGTGAGTTACAGGACAGGGCTATACAGAGAAACCCTGTCTCGAAACAACAACAACAACAAAAAAACTCATGGCAAGGGACAGAAGGGAAATTCTACTCTCTGAACCTTTCAAAAGCCATAAGCATTTGGAAACTCATGAACGGTCAGCTGACCGTCCTTAGCCTGTGTACCCTCTATCAGGAACTGTCATCTGTTCCTACTCTGGTCATCCTGTAGCTGAATTACTTCATACTCTGGAGGCTCAATTATAGCACCATTGTAGGCCAATTCATCCCTAAATGGCTTCAGTAGTTTCTTTTTATGGTAACTACTGGCAGACCCTTGAAAAGTAGTAAGGGTCTCTGTTGGATCGTTCATATATGGATAGAATCCTCAATGCTGGCAGGAAGCGGGTCATCATCAAAGAGGTCCAAAGAGTGTAGGTTCTGGATAGTGGACATTCAATACGATTCCTTTCCGTGTGTGGAAAGGCCACTGGGAGGCAGCTGTATGTATGTTGGGGGGTGGGTAGTGTAGAGAAGTGAGAGAACCCTAGGAGGAGTCATCTAAGGACTCGAAAGTGGATCAGTAACTCTTTTCTTTATTGCATGTATTTATTTGCTTGTGTGTGTGTGGGTGTACACCTGCGTGCAAGGCTAGAGAACTTCAGGTGTATTCTCTAGTATTAGCTGAAGTTTTGTTGTTGCTGTTTTGATTTATATTTAAATTAATTAATTTTATGTGTATGAATGTTTGGCCTATATATGTGTGTATTTGCACCAGGTACATGCCTGGTGCCTGCAGAAGCTGGACATTGGATCTCCTGCAGCCATAGTTATAGGCAGTAGGGAACTACCATGTGGGTGTGGGAACTGAACCCTGGTCCTGAGCAAGAGCCATCTCTTTAGCAGGCCCCACCTTGCCCTGGCTCTCTCAGCTTTTGAGATAGTCTTATGCATATAGTCTTGGTGGCCTCAGACTGTTTGTGTGTTTGTTTTTGAGACAGGGTTTCACTGCATAATGTTGGCTAGCCTGAAAACTCACAGACATCCTCCTGCCTCTGTCACTCCCCAGCCCCGTTCTGTCTAGGTAAATCTGCCATCACACCTGCTTGAACTTTTTATTAGTATGGAGGCAAGATGGCCCTTGAACTTCTGGTCCTCCTGCCTCTGCCTCCTGAGTCATGGGCATTTGCCACCACACCCAGTCTAACAGTTCTACATCTAAAAAGAGATTTAGACATGGAAAGGTCTCTCAGCCCAGGACCAGGATCCTGCCAGGGGCAGGGATGCAGGACCAATTATGGATGCAGGACCAATTATGTTTTTCTATGAGATCATCTCGGAGGCTTGAGATTGGTGCTTGTGTTTTTTGTTTTTTTTTTTAAAGATTTATTTTATTTATTATATGTAAGTACACTGTAGCTGTCTTCAGACCCTCCAGAAGAGGGCGCCAGATCTCGTTACGGAGGGTTGTGAGCCACCATGTGGATGCTGGGATTTGAACTTATCACCTTCGGAAGAGCAGTCGGGTGCTCTTACCCACTGAGCCATCTCACCAGCCCGGTGCTTGTGTTTTAACTGACCTCCCTCAGCATCCTTTGCACTAATGGTGACAGAGTCTGGGCAGGGCTCCACCTCTGTATCCTAAGACTTTTCCAGCTCCCAGTTTTTGCATATCTGGGAACCTTCCGAAATGGGCCTCACAGTGGTGGGAGTGACCTGCTTTTCCTGCTGTGGCCAGCCTGTCAGTCGCTCAAGCCCCAGGCTGTGACAGCTACTACCCGAGACCAGACTGCATGTCAAGGATGATTGACTTCAAATCACACCATTGTCACATGACTTGGTGGCCTAGAACCTGAGTAGAGCTGTGGATCTAGGAACCCCTGAGCTTGGATCTGGATGGGTCCTGCCTTACAAGGGAGAGGAATGGAGTTCACAGAAGAAGGGGCTTGGTGTCAAGGCACAGCAAGAGTGACAGCCCTGAACTTTTCCACGCTCAAGTTGGGTAACAAGTTGGGTGGGAACATTTCCAACTTTATCTTTGGACTCCTCTACATTAGGGTATCTTTTCTTCTTCTTCTTCTTCTTCTTCTTCTTCTTCTTCTTCTTCTTCTTCTTCTTCTTCTTCTTCTTCTTCTTCTTCTTCTTCTTCTTCTTCTTCTATGCTTTTTACTTAAATGGTAAATGTATAAATAAGTATATGTCCACCCATGAGGACAGAGGTTATCACATTGCTGGGAGCTAGAGTCACAGACACTTGTAAGCTTGCCTGACTTGTGTGGTGGAAATTCAACTTGGGTCTTTTGCAAGAAGACTGTGTGCCTTTCATCATTAAGTCATCTCTCCAGCCTCTAGATTAGGATTTATTAAAACTTTCCCACTCCTAACCCTCTCTTACCAGAGATTTTTTTAAGTGACCCTAGGTCTACAGCTATATATAATAGCTTACAAATAAAGCATTTGCTGATCATAAATCATTAAAAGGTTTATGTTTCTTTGCTTTTTTTTTTTTTTTTTGGTTTTTCAAGACAGGGTTTCTTGCCGGGCGTGGTGGCGCACGCCTTTAATCCCAGCACTCGGGAGGCAGAGGCAGGCGGATTTCTGAGTTCAAGGCCAGCCTGGTCTTCAGAGTGAGTTCCAGGACAGCCAGGGCTATACAGAGAAACCCTGTCTCAAAAAACCAAAAAAAAAAAAAAAAAAAAAAAAAGACAGGGTTTCTCTGTGTAGCCCTGGCTGTCCTGGAACTCACTTTGTAGACCAGGCTGGCCTCGAACTCAGAAATCCGCCTGCCTCTGCCTCCCGAGTGCTGGGATTAAAGGTGTGCGCCACCACGCCCGGCTTTGCTTGTTTGTTTTGGTATAGGTAGGAAACTGAGAATCTTGTTCTGCAGCCCAGTCTGTCCTAGAACTCACAATATGATTCATTTTAAAACCTTTTTGTTGGGTGTGGTGGTTCAGGGCTGTAATTCTAGCACTCAGGAGGTAGAGGCCAGATCAAGGGCATTCTTGACTTTATATACTAGCCTTGCCACATCAGACCCTACCTCAGAAAACCAAAGCAATGGGCTGGAGAGAAGGCTCACGGGTTAAGATCACTGATTGCTCTTCCACAGGGTGAGTGCTTACATCAGCACTCACGTAATAGCTCACTATACTCTGTAATTCCAGTTCCTGGGGTTCAGACGCCCTCTTCTGGAGCTTCAGGGCACTGCAAGCACACGGTGCACATACATGCAGACAAAACACCTCTATATATAGTTTTCCTTGTCTTTCTATCCTAACTAATAAAGAAGTAAGCAACTTTGTTAGGAAGATCACACAGATGTGTAAACTAAGGGTCAGGTAGGAGATGTGTTTGCTTGAGTCCTCCTCAGGCTGAAAAAGGCAGAATTGAGGAACTCCTGAAGTTTGAACCTTCTGACCCCTTTGAACACCAGTCTGCTCTACACAGGGAGTTCCAGGGCAACCAGAGATTAGAAGTGAGACCTTGGGGCTGAGGAGATGGCTCAATGGGTAAGAGCACTGACTACTCTTCTGAAGGTCCTGAGTTCAAATCCCAGCAACCACATGGTGGCTCACAACCACCTGCAATGAGATCTGACACCCTCTTCTGGTGTGTCTGAAGACAGCTACAGTGTACTTAAGTATAATAATAAATAAATCTTTAAAAAAAAAAAAAAAGAAGTGAGACCTTGTCTCAAACAAACAAACAAAAACAAAGAAGTTTTCATTGTAGCAAGCACTCTTCCAGGTTGTAGGGGTATGCCAGTAAACAGAGAAAAAAAGTTTCTGCTCCTGTGTAGTGCAAGTCTTAGTAATGTTTGAGAAAACGACATGTGACACTTGGTATTACCCTGATACATATCACAGACTCACCATCTGCAGGGAAAGAGCCTGAAAACAGAAAAGGCAGGCTTGTGTTACATTTAAGCTACAAGCATCTGAGAACAGCCTCATGCCTACATCATCAGAACTTAAAGCAGGGCTTAGGGCAGAGTAGGGCTTGGCAAATATGCATCATCAAAGGTCAGAGATCAAACCCGGAGTGGTGGCCCACACCTTTGATCCTAGCACTTAAGAGGCAGAGATAGGTAGGTCCCTGTGAGTTCGAGGCCAGCCTGGTCTACAGAAAGTTCCAGGACAGCCAGGGCTACATGGAGAAACCCTGTCTTGTAAAACAAAACAACAAATAAACAAAAGAAAGAAAGAGAAAGATCGACATTGAAGTTTCTTTGCCTTTAACTATGCTGTCTTTAAACCCACTGTTCAAAAAGAAACCATGTACTGCAGATACGCCCTCTGCCTGTCTTTTGTATATTTCACACTTGTCAGTGTTGAAAGGTAACTTCCTCAACACATCGCATGCTGTGATAGGTCTGGAATGTGGTTGGTAGGTTGGCAAATCTGTGTTAAATCAATGAGTGAACGAACCCCTTACCTATAGAGATTTGAGACAATCCAGGCATGGTGGTAAACACCTATGACTCCAGTCCTCCGGAAGTTGACAGGGGAGGATTGGGCACCCTAGGCTGGCAGATGCTGCATCCTGTTCTTGTTTTGTTGAGAGAGGGGGAGGGGAGACGGTGAAATGCAGGAAGTAGCACTAGACAGTTAATTCCAGTTCTTGGGGCTTTGTGTTGTGTGCTGTTTGCTTGTCTGTTTGTTTGAGACAGGCAGGGTAAGGCCTCACTGTGTAACTGTGGCCTGGAACTTGCTCTGTTGACCAGGCTGTCCTTGAACTCACAGAGAGGGCTGTTGCCTCTGCTTCCTGCATGCTGGGGTTATATAGGTCTATGTTGCTATGCAATGAAGCTCTTACTTTCTACCCGACCCCAAGGTTAGGAGGAGATATACTAACTTTAGGTGTGTGTGTGTGTGTATGCACATGCAACTGCAGAGGGGAGGTAGCAGATCCCAGGAAGCTAGAGTTCCAGGTGGTTATGAGCCATCTGATGTCGAAGCTGGAAACTATACTAGGGTGGTCCCCTGAAGGAGCAGATCCTTATTTCAGCATCTGGAGCCCTCCCATTAGAGCCCTAGGGACACACCACTGGACACTTCC
>LR750130.1:571528-659596 GCA_902729485.2 Mus minutoides
GTTCTGGAAGTGGGAGAAAACAAACTGAATCCAGGTGATAGAATGGTAATAAGTATCAAATTCACCTGTGCACATCACTGCCTATTTATCTTATGGCTTCTGGTTATTCATTATTGAAATCACCTGTAACTTAGCCTCCATTTCTTCCTCAAGCTTCTCTATCTTTTGAATCTTGTTCTTTCTGAACTCTACCTTTTTTAAATTTTTTTATTTTTTTTCTTCAATCCACCTCGTCCCTACTACCGGGAACTCCTGCTCGTCCCTATAACCGGGAACCTTACTCCTTCCTCTAACTCGTCCCAAAGACATGGGAACTTTCACCTCGTCCCTACTACCGGGAACCTCTCCTTGTCCTAGGAACCTTCTACCTTCTCACTCGTCTCAATTACCGAGAACTTTTACCAACTCTTCCTAGGAACCTTCACTGGGCCCGCCAGCCGCTTTACCGCGGACTGAAATTGTAGCCACTTTTACCGCGGACTTGTTAAGGCCTATACTTACTGGACCCGCCCTGTACCGGTGGGGTTCTGAAACCTTCGTGCGGGTCAGAATTGCTTCTTCGCTGTACAGGCCACCATTTTGTCGTGCGCCGTCCCCGTCCAGCAGGAATAAGACACAAGACAAACAGGTTTCTTCCCCAACGGTTTACTCAGGACCTTAATGCACTTACAGCTTAGCAGAGCATGATGGCAAATGGCAAATGGCCCCACCGCGAGCAGCCTATTTATACCCTGTCCTGGCCAATCACCGAGCTGCCTCGTGGCTCTCACGTGACTACACCAGGTATTCTCGAGTGACTACACCAGGTATTCTCATGTGACTACACCAGGTGTTCTCGGGCTCAAGATCAAACAGCTGACGCTGTAATGCCAATTTAAGAGTCGTTTATGCCAGAACAGCTGAATCGGTCGATGCCGTCTTTAAAGAGTGGTTGAATGGCTCCCTACAGTCTCAAGAATAACAGGTGCTCTTAACTGCGGAGCTGTCCTTCAGCCTCTGCAGAATCAGTCTTCAGTCACCTTCTCACACTGCCCCACCAAATCTATCTTTGAGTCCTGTTGGCTCCTACTCTGCTTTCAAATAAGTTCTGAGCATACCACATCGTGCCAGTCAGTCTTTGTCACTGCCAGTATGGTACCTTAGGTTGTGGTTATCTCCCAGCTGGCCCCTAGCCTGCCTGGACTCCTTCAGACTCTTCGACATGCAATGAGACGAAGCTGATGGTTGTGTTAGAAGCTGGCCAGCGTCACTTCTCTCTTCAAAGCCTGCTAGCTTCTCACCCACACAGAAGCACAGGCCAAATGTCGTTTTATCTACCGAGGGTCCCCAGCTCCTCCTCTGTGCCTCCTCTCCTGCAGTTCAGTGCCTCCTTTTTCAAGCACCCCAGACTCATTTTCCTCAGGGGCCTGTGTCCAGGGCCCCATGTGGCTTCTCCGGGGCTCTCGTCCTTGTTCCCACTTTCCCAGACTCTCTTCCTTCCTTCTTTCCCAGGCTGTGGCTACTCAGCATACTGTTATCTGGACCACACTCAGACCATCAGCATCGCATCTGGGGCTCCCAGATCCTAGTGTTCGATCAGAAAAGCGTCTGCATGAACACCTTATATAATCTATGCACTTTTGTTTACTTTGTAACCACCCCCAAACAGTGAACAAATCATTACCAGGCAATGTGGAGGCCACAAAGCACATGAGATAAATTTGTAGTTGTTTTTTGTTTGGGTTTTGGGTCTCATTCCATAGCCATGACTGGTCTAAAACTCACTATGCAGACTAGCCTCTTACTCAGAGAGATCTGCCTGCCTCTGCTATATAAAAGGTATGCTCTTGTGCCATTTCTCTTAGCCTGTGGATCCTCTTTTATTTTGATTTATTTATTTTTGTTTGTTTTGTTTTTGTTGTTTTTTCGAGACAGGGTTTCTCTGTATAACCCTGGCTGTCCTGGAACTCACTCTGTAGACCAGGCTGGCCTCGAACTCAGAAATCTGCCTGCCTCTGCCTCCAGAGTGCTGGGATTAAAGGCGTGCACCACTATGCCTGGCTTATTTTTATTTTTAAAATATTTTTAACCTTTTTGGTTCAATAGTGAACTTAGGTCTTTCTCCTTAATTTCATGAAAATGTTTTTGGTTGTGGCTGATATTTGTTTGCCTTGTTTTCCTTCTGTGGATTTTGCTCTTTGTTGTGCTAGAATCAAGCACTAGGAATCGTGCTTGCCCATGTATGCTGCCAGACACCCACCTCCAGCCGTGCTCTTTTCTCTCTCTCTCTCTCTCTCTCTCTCTCTATCTCCTCTCTCTCTCTTTCTTTCAAGATTTACTTATTCCGGGCAGTGGTGGCGCACACCTTTAATCCCAGCACTTGGGAGGCAGAGGCAGGCGGATTTCTGAGTTTGAGGCCAGCCTGGTCTACAGAGTGAGTTCCAGGACAGCCAGGGCTATACAGAGAAACCCTGTCTCAAAAAACCAAAAAAAAAAAAAAAAAAAAAAAAAAAAAAAAAAGATTTACTCATAAAATAAGTAAAATATTTATGTGAGTACACTGTCTCTGTTGCTGTCTTCAGACACACCAGAAGAGGGCATCAGATCCCGTTACAGATGGTTGTGAGGCACTATGTGGTTACTGGGAATTGAACTCAGGACCCCTGGGAAGAGCAGTCAGTGCTCTTAACTGCTGAGCCATCTCTCCAGCCCCATTTTTGCCTTTCAAGACAGGGTTTCTCTGTGGAGCCCCTGCTATCTTAAGATTTGCTCAGTAGGCCAGGCTAGGCTCAAACTCAGAGATTTACCTGCCTCTGCCTCCCAAGTGCTGAGATTAAAGGTGTGTGCCACCACAGTCAGCATCCTGTTTTATTTTGTTTTTTAATTAAAAAATGTATATATCACACAGTTTTACAGCTGAAACATGAGAGAAAATAGATGCCATTTTGGAAAATTAAAACTTTTGAAACCATAATTTTTAGTTAAACTGTTATAGAATGTTTATTTTGACCACATTAGTTCTTTTCTGCCTCTCTGTTACAGTCGGGCAATTTGGAAGCCACAGGGCTATAAGGAACTACCAAATACTTATTTCATGCAACACATTCCTGAAAGATAAGCCTTTATGTCTCAATATTATTACTCAACACTTAGAAGCATTTGCAACACTTAATTAAGTGCTTAAGAAATGTTTATATTAAGAAATCCTTGGCTATCTGTAGAAGAGTTAAACAATCATGCCATCTGTCCAATGTTATATTTTAACATTTGTGAATATTAACTTTTTCTTCCACAGGACAAGGTGGAGCCCTGGTGGACAGAGGGGACAACACTTATGGAGGAAAGTGGGTCATAAACCCTAGTGGAGGCCTCATCTCAAAGGGACACCCACTGGGTGCAACAGGTGACAACACTTTCTTGTCAGAATTATACTTTAGGCCCTAATCTGTTGTTTTTTTGTTTTGTTTTGTGTTGTGTTGTTTTGTGTTGTTGGATGCCTCCTTAGCACTGCATGGAACTCGTTTTCTCTCTCGAGAAAACTGGACTAGGAATTCTGAAATTAGAATTTTACTATGGCTCCACTGCCCACTGGAAATTAATCACTTTGACTCTTAAGTCTTTAGCTAAAAAAAAATGACATCTTCTGTATTGGAGTTTCTAGGGTAACTTAGTGGTAAAATTCTGTGGTTTATTTCTGTAAAGATAGATGGTATTGTAAAGATGATTGTGTTTCTTCTTTATTATCTTATCGTGTCTTATTGATTAGTGGACTATTTTAAGTTCTTGCAGTTTTCACTATAGAGAAGTTATAATTAAGAATGTACTTATTAGTTAAGTTTATTTTATTTCTACTTAAGATTCAAAATTTCAGCTGGGCTTGGTGATGCACATCTTTAATTCCAGCAGTCAGGAGGCAGAGGCAGAAGGATCTCTGTGAGTCAAATGAGGCCAGCCTGGTCTACAGAGTGAGTTCCACGACAGCCAGGGCTGTCTCAAAAAGCCAACAATAAACGACACCAATGAAACACTCAGGTTTCATGAGCTTATATTACAGTAGAAAATAGAAAAGCTAGATGTTGTGTTGGGGGAGGAGAAAGGAAGAAAGTGTGTCAGGGTACGGGTGCTGATGCTTTACAGTAGGATGCTGTACTCTACTGTCGTTGCTTTACTTGTTTAGGATATAGAAGGCCTTGGGTACCAAAGTCTTCCAGAAAAAAGATAAATGAGGGTTGGGCCAGGCGGGCAGCTAGGTGGCTACACGAGCTGGGTACACGAGCTAGGTACATGAGCTGGGCACACCATGGCTGCAGTGTGTGCACTGCCTTGCTGCTCTGTTCTTTTGTTTCGTCTTTGGTTCATTTATTATCATTTAAGAAACTGAGGCAGTTTTATTAATTTCTGTCTTCTATGGAACCATTTCTCTATGAAAGTTTGTCACGGATGCTCAGGGGTGTACCGGAAGCACCTTCCATTTGCCAGATTCTGCCCTCCAGGACTGTCATACCTTCACATTTAATTTAAGTCTTTTGTAAGATTTATTTTTATTTCATTTATTTATTTATTTATTTATTTAATTCATTTGTTTGTTTATTCAAAACAGGGCTTCTTTGTATAGCCCTGGATGTTCTGGAACTCACTCTGTAGATCAAGATGGCTTCAAACATAAATTTGCCTGCCTCTGCCTCCTGAGTGCTGGGGTTAAAAGCATGTCTCCCCCAACCCCACCCTGGTTTATTTTTAATTATGTGTGAGTATGTGTATTTACTATCAAGATATAAAGGTCAGCTGGGCACTGGTCATGCATGCATTTAATCCCAGCATTTTGGGAGGCAGGCAGATCTCTGTGAGTTCTAGGCCAGTCTGGTCTACAGAACTAGTTTCAGGACAGGGTACCCAGCTCGTGTACCCACCTAGCTGCCCGCCTGGCCCAACCCTACACAGAGGGGTAGGGGTGGGAGGGACTACATGTCCCTGTTGTACCTTTAGAGATACCTTGCTGTGCTAGTCACTTCTGTGGCTCCTAGGCACCACAGCTGATTAGGACTGTTGGACCTCTCCCTCCTCCCACTTCCAGCTTGCAGAACATAGCACCTTCTGGTACAATGAAAGCTGGGCCCCAGGAGGCTTTTGGATAGATCCAGCTCAACTTCTTGAGTCCTGTGTTCAAGTGTGTGCTGTCTTTAGCAATAGACACTTTCCCTTTCCTTTGACATCTGGGATGAAATCAAGCTTGTGCTCCCTGGACCAACAATTCATGCCTGGCACAGGGCTTTTTATTAGATAGTCCGTGGCTCATGGGACGGGCACTATTACCCCAAGTGGTATAGCGTCACTTAAACAATATATACATATGTGTATGTATGTATGTATGCAAATACACTTATATGTATTACATGTATTTTAAGTAAATATAAAATAAGGATTCCTTATGACTATTTCAAATATTTTTAGTGTTATAGATCGCTCCCTTCTCCCTCATTTTACCACTTCATATCACCCGCATCTTTCTTTCTTTCTTTCTTTCTTTCTTTCTCTCTCTCTCTCTCTCTCTCTCTCTCTCTCTCTCTCTCTCTTTCTTTCTTTCTTTCTTTCTTTCTTTCTTTCTTTCGAGACAGGGTTTCTCTGTATAGCCCTGGCTGTCCTGGAACTCAGGCTGGCCTCGAACTCAGAAATCCGCCTGCCTCTGCCTCCCGAGTGCTGGGATCAAAGGTGTGCGCCACTACACCTGGCTTCACCCCCATCTTTCTTGAGTTCAATTTGATCTTATTGCTTTTTCAAAATGTCCTTTTTCTTTTTCCACTTTTTTTGAGACAGAATCTCGCTATGTGGCACAGGCTGTCCTGGAACTCAAACTGTAGACCAGGCTGGCCTTGAACTCTCAGAGATCTGCCTGCCTCTGTCTGTGCACCACTAGACACTGTGTTTTCCATTTCCACACGCCAGAAAAGAATGGTTTGAAGAGAGCAAGTGTTGATTTCCTGAACTCCAGTCTTTTTTTTTTTTTTTTTTTTTTTTTTTTTTGGTTTTTCGAGACAGGGTTTCTCTTTCTAGCCCTGGTTGTCCTGGAACTCACTCTGTAGACCAGGCTGGCCTCGAACTCAGAAATCCGCCTGCCTCTGCCTCCCGAGTGCTGGGATTAAGGGCGTGCGCCACCACCCCCGGCTAAACTCCAGTCTTTTTTAAATGCTAATTTTCTTAGCGTGGGAACTAGCTGTGAATCTTGGGCTTTAAGCTCTGGAGGCGTGCGTGGCTTTGGCGGGAAGTCCCAACTAGCGGCTCGCTGGGTCGAGTGGGCGGAGTCTGTGCTCTAACGCGGCCCGGGACGCTCTGTGCTCGACTCGCCAGGTCTGGCTCAGTGCGCGGAGCTCTGCTGGCAGCTGAGAGGCGAAGCCGGAAAGAGGCAGGTTCCCGGGGCAAAGGTGGCTCTGCAGCACAATCTAGGCATCGGAGGAGCTGTGGTTGTCACTCTCTACAGGATGGGTTTTCCCGAAGCTGCTAGGTAAGTGACATTCTAAGTTCTGTCACTTTTGTCCTTATGGTTTACAATAAGTGACGCCTGCATATTAAAAAAAAAACAACAACCAAAAACAAAACAAAACCCCAACCACAATTTGATTAAGCACTTAAGGGAAAGTATGGCATTGCTTCGTTAACGTGGTTTTAAAAGTTAAGAGTTTTTAAGCCGAGGCAACCTTAGGAAAATTTGTTCAGAAAGAGACAGCGAAGCCAGGAGTGCTGGCCCACAAGCCCTGCGGAATGTAGACGAGTCACCTTTTGGTTGCCTTTCTCACAGTTGGCTTTCTCCTTGGCTTCTGGCTGCAGTCAGAGAAAGCCACTAACTACATGTGCCATTGGAACCTGGCAAATGTGTTTCTGAATCAAGCCCTCGTTGCTGTTGGAATTCCGGTGTCTTGCTTGCTTCCTGTCTTTGCAGTCTCTGCCTCTGTCGTTGCCTCTTGCCCCAGCCCTCTGGGAGTCCTGTTTCCTTGCAGCCTCTCCGGGTTCCTCTTCCTCCTTTTCCAAGGCCCAGCGTTGCTCTGTGTGCTTGGTTTCCAACCACCGGTACTAGATACGATGGATGGATGATGGATACCCTCTTGAATCTTCCTAGCCTTCCCTCCACTGGCTCCTTGCCCCTGTTATCTTACACCAGAGAATCTTAACTAGTTCACAAAATCTTTTTTTCCTCTTGCTTTAATTATTCTCTTTCATGATGAGCCTTTCACAGTGAACCACCTCAGGGTCTGTTTGGAGGTCTGGTGTGTTCTGAGTTGATTATCCTTGACTAGCTATGTCTTTCCTCCTTTAACCACCCTGTAGCTTTTTAACATGAATGTGCCCCTTTTCTCTTGAAATTCCTGGTAATTACTTAATCGTTTACTTATACAGTTTGTCCTACAAAGGATAGGGGCCACTATGTACTATAGTCTTAACTTTTACAAACTTTGGGATGGTTTTCCTTTCTCTGGTCTCACTCTTCCTTTTCTGCCCTGTTTTTGTTTCAAACATTAAGATAACATCTTAAACTTATTCGTCTTTCAAATACCCATGATCTTTTGCGTCCTTAGGTGGCTAATCTTGTTTCTTCCTAAATCTGATTCATCCGTTCTCTACTGATGACCCTAGAACACCATGCAGTTCACACTTGAGATGAAAACCCTTAGGGAAAAAATAATCAAGCTATGAAAAGCCAACACAGTTGGTATAATTGTCATAGATACTTCATGTTCTTAAGAGTAAAATTAGGAAGTTTGTCCACAGACTTTTTTTTTTTTTTGAGGCAGTCTCACATAAGTCCAGGCTAGCCTTGTATTAGAGGCAGTGAGTTTCTTACTTTGCCATTTTAGTATGTGCCTGCAAGTTTTCACATGTAAATGGTGCAATGTATAATTACCACCGTAGGTGAGGTCCAGAATGATTCTATGACCTGCTTCCCTAGTCCTTTGGTTCTTTTTCTCTCTGCTGAGACAGGGTCTCACTATGTAACTCTGACTGTCCTGGAACTCTGTGTGAACCAGGCTGACCTCGAACTCCTGAGTCCACCTGCCTCTGCCTCCCAAATCCAGGGATTAAAAGCATGCGCCCAGCCAGCTCTTTATTTCTTTGTGTAGGTTTCCAGCAGCCCTTACTCTTCCCTTCTTGCAACCCCTGCTCTGTTTGCTGCCTCTGTAGTTTGCCAGTGAGATCATAAAAAGGTGTATTACAGAGGCAGTCTTAATTTTAGCTCCCATTGATAGTTTTCTAACTTTTCCTTCTGTAATTACTGATATTCTGCTCTAAGGAAGAAATTTCCCTCCTTTCCTGTCTTTAAATTATTCATATGCACTGCATGAAATCACAAGGCCTTATTTCATCCAGGAGGTCACAATCCTTTAGTATCAATTATTTTATTGCTATGACTGCCCCTGGTTTGGCCAGTAGGGACCCTCTCAAGGTGACCCTTGTGCTCCACGCTTCTGTGTAGTATTCCCTTTCCCTCTTTTCTGGCTCAAGAAGTTAGTCCAATCTCTTCTTCCACTTTCTTTTTAAAAATTTTTAGTATTTACATGCTTTTGGGCTTAGATGTGCAGGTAAGTGAAGGCACCAGATTCCCCTGGAGCTGGAATTATATAGGTGGTTCTAAGCTGCCTGATGTGGTTCTGGGAAACAAATCGGGGTCCATGTCTGCAGCCCCTCTTGTCCTTTCCATGGTCTGTCCCTAGCCCAGTCATTTCTCCAAGGAGTCTTGGTTTCCTTTAGTGGAGAGTGATGCTGAGACACCATATATGGCTGCTGGCTAGCTCGTTCTTGCCACTGCCAGGCCTTCTCAGGAGACACATATGTGAATTATATTAGTTCAGTTTGTTTTGAAATAGAAATTTAGGGGTAATATTATGTGACTTATATGTCGTTAGTACTCGCCACTGGTTTTTAGCAGTTAGAACAGGAATTTAGGGAACTAGTTAAGTACTGTTTGTAGATGGTGTCACTTTTGTTTTATTGGTTGGTTTGTCTGTCTTTTGGTGGTTATTTTCCAGACAAAGAGGGAGAGGTAGCCAGAAAGAGCAGCCTTCTAAGTTTTTGATCCCACTACCTGTTTGGGGCCTGTTAACCTTTTTATCACTTAGGAAGTATTGAGAGCATTCACTTTAGAGTTCAGAAAGCTACCAGAGTGCACCTGCCCTGCCCTGCAGCCGCTGGATGAACTCTGACTTTCTTCTCCAGTGCATTTGCCCTTCTTCTTTCCTGTGCCTCTAGTTCAGGCCTCTGGTTAAGAGGTTGAAATGGTCTTACTGGATCCTGGTATCACTCAGGAGTTTGGGAAAGGTGACCTTGACTTTTTAGTACAACATGAGAAATACCCCTTGAGACAGCCCACAGCTTGGACAAGGGGCGTCTATTGCAATCCCATCATATCCCAGAGAGGTTTCTTGTAACACCCAGGCTTCCAGTTTTCTGTCCTGTCATATGGGCTCATCTGCCAGCTCTGAGGTCAAAGGGACTTGCTGATTGTCTGGGAACTTTGCTCCCCAGTGTTTGCATGCATTTCATAACCCTCTCTAATCAGAACAGGTGATAATTTTAAAACATTTTCACTCTCCCCCACCCCCACCCCAACACATACCCCAAGTGCTTTCACTTCCAGTCTGCCCCACTGGTAGTCTGACAGCCGCACACGAGCTCCCTGTCTCTGGATTTGCCTACTCTGCATATTTCGTATAAAGGAAGTCACATGGCATTATTCGTTCATGACTGGCTTCTTTGATTGAACATGTTATTTTTGAAGACTGAATGCCACCCCATTTGTATGAAAGCTCCCCTCTCCTTCCCTCGTCCTCACTGCCTTTTCTTAGCAGTCCTCGTGAGTGGGATACCTCACAATTTGGTTCACATCTCCTCAGTAGCTAATCATTTTCTGAACACCATTTCCTCTGCCCCTTATTCACAATCTGTGTGTCATCCCTGGAGAACTGTCCCTCTGTCAGTGCCTTTAGTAATGGAAAACTGGGTATTGAGTTGTAAAGGTTCTTTAATAACCAGATTCTGCCCCCTCCATTCTCTTTGTTTCGGTAGGGTTTTGCAGTGTAGTCCAGGAAGGCCTTATCCACCTGCCTCTGACTCTCGAGTGGGTTTACAGGCGTGAGCCACCATGCATAGTCCAACCACCGCTTTCTGAAGGCTTGGTGTGTGCCTTGAACACACTAGGTGCTTTGGCTGTGCTGGGTATTAGACCCAGGGGGTTGTGTGCTAAGAAGGTGCTCCAGCATTGAGCAGTGCTTTCTCAGTCACATTCTCTGTTTAAACCCCACATATGGTGGAGGACCAACTCTGAAGATGTGTGGGTGATCTGCTAACCAAGCTAGGTGTTAGCTGGTTCCTGTTTCATGACCTCTCTTTACTCCCAGTCTATGACACCGTCGATGCAGAGCTGAGAGGGCCTTACAGTGAAACTTCCCACTTACCTAGTGGGAATCCAAACACAATCGAGAATGTTCTTTAAATTAATCTTTAAGCCCTTTCCAGCATTATCTGTGGTAGATTTAGTTCAGTAAACTTGTGTTTACCAAATTCAAGTAAAAACCAATTACAATTTAATTTCTACTAGAATTTTGTATCTAGGGTTGTGAGAATCTAGGCATTGTGGTATGCATGTGCCTGTGTTACAAGAATTCGGGAGGCTGAGGGGAAGAGCGCTTGAGCGAACCTGGGTAACACAGCCAGACAAACGAAAGCAAACTATAAAACAAAAAGAAAGCAGCAGAAATATTTGTGTGTGTGTGTGTGTGAGACATATCTCGGTTTATGTTATTATTCAGTTTCTTTTAAACAGGACATGTATCAAGTGACCTGCAAGGAAGGCTGCTCAGAGAATAGTGACAGTATTTTTCGTGTTTATTTTTTCCTGATCTGGATGAAAAGTTGGTTAATCTGTAGCATGATGACCTTTACTAAACAAGCAAGAACCCTGACCTTTGACCTTTGGAAATAACCTGCCACATAGTCAGGTACTTTGTACCCTCCCGGGCTGCCAGGACCAGTTATTTACCTGAAGTGGCCAGCGTGGAGAAAGGCACACTGCTGATTAAACGTTAAAAGCCAAAATAGCCATCTGTCTGTCTGTCTGTCTGTCTGTCTGTCTATCTACCTATCTATCTATATGTCCATCTATGATGGGATTTCACTACGCAGCCCTGGCTGCTGTAGCCTAGGGTGGCTTTGAATTCAAAGAGACTCGCCGGCCTCTGTCTCTCAAGTGTTGGGATTAAAGGCATGTGCCACTACATGAGGCAGTTTGTTTTTCCCTTAAGACTTATTTACTTATTTAATTTATGCATATGTCATGTATCTACTACAGAATGAATTGGACTCCATGGAGCTAGAGTGAACAGACAGTTGTGAGCCATGATGTGGGTTCTGGGAATGGAACCTGGGTCCTCTGGAAGAGCAGCCAGTGGCCCATAACTGATTGACCCACCTGTCTGGTTCCAGAGTTTCAGGTTTATAAGATGAAGAGACCTGAAGAGCTGCATGGTGGTGACAACTGTTCAGTGTTCTAACAGCATGACTGTGCAGCTCTAAGCAGTGCGGACGGTGACGTTTTGTCATTTGGGAGCTTTGTTGTTTTACGTTTTGAGATATGATCTCATTTAGCCCAAGATGGCTATGAACTCACTATGTACCTGATCTTCAAGTTTCAATCCTCCTACCTCTACCTCCCAAGTGCTGGTACAGCCAGGTATAGCAGTGTACATCTCAACACACTTAAAATATCGGAGAAGCTCTTAAAAAAGGTATGGGACTGTCTTGTGCTTACACCCAGAAGGAATGCTCCATTTCTTTAAGAGATTACTCAAAGATTCTATTTTGATCCCACCCCAAACAAACCTTCCTGGCTATCACAGTCCAGAGATGGATTCAGTTCACAGTTCAAAAGATGCAGGTCTGTGTTATCACATCCCCTAGGTACTTGACCTTTTGGGAGTGCTTTGACACACTTGGGTTTTATCTCCTAGACTTCTCTGCTCCAGGCGTCTGTGACACTTTGCCTGATTTCTGAGTGCCCCACGGTGCTAGGTGTTTCTACACAGGCTCTTGTTTAAATTCCACAAAGCCATTGGCGTTGTTCTTTCCCCTGTTCCCATTCATTGCACGATGGAATGGCATTGCTCATTTGCTTAGAATCCTACTGCTTGTGAATGGAAGAGGGGCTGTGAGCCTTAAGAGCTGCGTTGCTAGTCATCATCTGTGGTTGTCTCCTTGGAACAGCAAACAGTGTGTCGTGCAATGCGTTATCTCCTACTGCAGGTGCAAAGGACTGCAGCCCAGCCTTGCTGCCCCACTACCTCACCCATTTCCTTGTAATTCAGCCCTGATTGCCTAAATTATCTCTAGCTTGGGTGATTGCAGAAGTCTCTTAGTTGATCTCCGGGTCTCCCGGCTTTTCTCTTTATAGTCCATGTCTAGCTGATGGCTAGATTTTTTTTTAAGACATAAATTAGATCATGCCCCAGTGTTTTGATTATATTTAAAGCTGAAACTCTGGTGGGTTCCCCTCCTCCCCTCTGTGTGTGTGGAGGGTCTAACCCAGGGCCCTTAAGCATGCTAAGCACTTGTTCTACACCCTGAACCTGAAAGCTGTACCACAAGAGCCTGGGGTACGCTCATGTTGGCTGATATGTCAAGAGTCTGGACTTCATCCCCAGCACTGCAAACAAGTGAATAAATAAACTGATAAAAAGAAACCCCAACCCTCTGACTGGGAGGCTCAGTTCTGTTCTCTGCCTTTCTCCTGAGCTGTGACCAGGAGGCACCTGTGTGAGGCGCCATGTACCTCCTTTATTTAGTCTCTCTGTATTTCCTTTTCCTCCTTTATACCTGCGTCCCTTCAGGCTAGTGTGGCTTCCCACCAAAGCTCTTTGTAGGGCTGGTTCATTTAGTAACTGAATGTGTAATAAAAATATTACCTCCCCCAGAGGGGCTCTCCCTGTGACCACTATCTACAATAGATGACCCCTCTCTCTAGCAGCACTTAGCTGGTTTTTTTTCTTCAGATAACCATATGCCTGGTTGTTTGCTTGTTTTTGCTTGTTAATGGTCTTGGGCGCAAGTTTCAGGAGGGTAGCTCACCTAGTGAGGACTTAGTATTTGCTGTGGGGTGGAGTTGGGTAATTGTTTTATATACTTACTGAAGATTTTCTTGAGATAAGAGTTGCAACACCTCTGTTCTTGGGCTTTTTAAAAGTTACTGTTACCTAAATGTACCTCTGTGACTGCCAGAACTGACACTGATCCTTCCACAGCTCCTTCAGAACGCACCAGGTTTCAGCTGCTCCCACCGGCTCTGCAGGGGATGGATTCAAGGCAAACCTCGTCTTTAAGGAGATTGAGAAGAAGCTGGAAGAGGTGAGAGCTGTAAATTAAACCCTTCCAGGGACCAGAGCCTGGGCTGGGAGGCAGACATCTCACCTAATGCTCAAGGTGCACAAGGTGAAATGTCACCATGTGCAGAAATACTTTGTGTCTGAGGAGGCTTCTTTGTACTTCTAGTCAGACTAGAAATGTGCACATCTCTAGATGTGTTTTGTTTTTTGTTTTAATTTTTTGAGACAGGGTTTCTCTGTGTAATCCTGGCTATCCTGAAACTCACTCTGTAGACCAGACTAGCCTGGAGCTCAAAGCTCTGCCTGCCTGTGCCTCCAGAGTACTGCAATAAAAGGCGTGCGCCACCACTGCCTGACACATCTCCATATTTGAATGTAAAGACTATAGTAAATAACGTTTTAAATCATTTTCATTTCAGTCTTCTTTGTCAGGAAGATATCCAGTTGTGGGTATAATTCAGATATAAGGAGTTCTAATTTATTTTGATAACAACCTTTTTTTTTCCCTTTTTGAGACAGATTGCCTGCTGACCACAGACTCACAGTCTTTCTGCTTTAGCTCCGAGTGGGTTGACAATGTAGCCAACACACTCGGTTTATAACTTCCTCTGAATTAAAGAGATGTCATTTAAAAATCATTCCAGAGGATAGTTTAAATGAATCTTTAACTGTACCTGACATCAGAATTCTCCATTACTGTTTTTTATTAGCATATAAATATTTGATTTCATAATGGGATTTCTTTTTTAACAGTTCCACATGGGAGTTTATTGTGGGAAGAGGGCAAAGATAACGACGAAGACGAAGGGGAAAAGAGCTCATAATGGGATTTTTAAGCAAAATTTGTTTTTGTTGTTTTTCTTGTCCTCATCTTTTCCTCAGAATTGTTTTTAAAATGGAATTATTTATTGGCTTTTCCCCCACTTGAAACTCTCTCATAGTTCATGCTGGCTTCTAATTATGTGGCCAAGGATGACCTCGCCCTCCTACCTCCATGCCTGTGCTAGGGTTATGGGAGTGCGCTACCTTAACCAGCGCTACCTCGCCCAGCTTCTTGTTTGCATTTTTCAGTCTTTTTTAAAGTTGGCTACTTCTTTTTTTTTTTTTTTGGTTTTTCGAGATAGGGTTTCTCTGTATAGCCCTGGCTGTCCTGGAACTCACTCTGTAGACCAGGCTGGCCTGGAACTCAGAAATCTGCCTGCCTCTGCCTCCCGAGTGCTGGGATTAAAGGCGTGCCTCACCACGCCTGGCTAAGTTGGCTACTTCTTTGTTGCAAAACAGAATTCTAATTTAAAATTCACATTATATATGGATACATAGAAAAGAAAAAAATCTTAGGTAGCTTCAGAGTTGGTTCACCAGTTGAGTGCTGGCTGCTCTTAGAGAGGACCTGGGTTGGGTTTCCAGCACCCACACAGAGTGGCTTAAATCAGTTGGTAACTTCAGGTCTGGGGGACCAGTGCGCTCTCCTGACTGCTCCAGGCACATGTGCAGTGCAGCCAGAATATTCATATGTATTAGAATCTGACACTCTCCAACAGACATACTTACAGACAAAACACCAGTGCATATAAAGTAAACAAATAATTAATTAAAAATCCACTATATCTAAATTCATTAATAATGTTATTAAAAATAAGGAAAAACAAATAAGTAAATCTTTTAAAAAAGAAAAATGTTAAAATTTCCCAATTGTACCACTTAGAGTTCACTAAAGTATTACCATGAATATTCTATTTGTTATCCTTATCTTGTGTATAAACTAGAATTTTACATAGCCAAGACCATATGATACATTTTGGGTTTATTGTACTATATATTAAAATCTATTTTTTATGTTACAGTTTTTTTTAAAGATTAATTAATTTAATTAATTTGATGTATGTGAGTACACTGTAGCTGTACAGATGGTTGTGAGCCTTCATATGGTTGTTGGGAATTGAATTTTAGGACTTCTGCTCACTCCAGTCAGCCCTGTTCACTCAAGTCAACTCTGCTTGCTCAGTCCCTGCTTGTTCTGGCCAAAGATTTATTTATTATTATATATAAGCACAGTGTAGCTATCTTCAGATGCACCAGAAGAGGGCATCAGATCTTATTACAGATGGTTGTGAGCCACCATGTGGTTGCTGGAATTTGAACTCAGGACCTTTGAGAGAACAGTCAGTGCTCTTACCCACTGAGCTATCTCGCCAGCCTGCTATAGTTATTTTTTAAAGTTTTTTCTTGGATTTATTTTATGCATATGGGTGTTTTGCCAGCATGAACTGTAGTTATGCGTGTGTGTTTGTGTGTGTGTGTGTGTGTATAGTTATCTTGTAGGTGCTGGGAATTGAACCTAGGTCCTCTCAAGAACAAGTATGCTTTTTTCTTTTAAAGATTTATTTATTTATTTTATGTGTATGGGTGTTTTGTCTGTATGTTTGTCTGTGTATCAGAAAAGACCATTGGATCATGTGACTACAGTTACAGATGGTTGTGAGCTACCATGTGGGTGCCAAGAATTGAACCTAGGACCTCTGGAAGAACAGCCAGTGCTCTTAACCACTGAGCCATCTCTCCAGCACACCCATAATTAGTTCTTGATAGAAAAAGGTCATACAAAGACAATAAAAAAGAGGTACTCGTAGCAAGATTAGGTATTTACTTTATTGTCTGAAATATAATAGTCTCCTGGGAGCTCACTACTGATTTTAGATTTTAGATCAAACCAGACACAGTTACAGTCCCAGTCACAATTCAGATCACACATCTGAGAACAGGCTGAACTAAACAACAGGAATCAAAGCTTTTAGGCTGGCATTTCACTCCTGCTAAAGCCACAGAGGGACAGGCCAACACTGGGCACGTTTCATAAGTTGACTGTAGGGCTGAGAACTTCTGACGTCTGACTGCACTGTGGCTAGTGTGCCTAGTCAGTGTTCCAGGGTTTTCATAATGATCAACACCCTTCTGGGACTGGAGCAGAGCCAGGCTGATGGCTGCAGGCACGGCACTGGGATAGGAGCTGCAGGACTGCCAGGCTGCCATCTTAGGAGATGATCTCATTCTCTTTTCACTTGTATGCTTTATGGCCGTGTATATAGGTCCTTCACATGCTTTTCAGAACATTGTACATGTTTGTACATATGTGCCATAACTTATTTAATTAGCCTCTTATGATAACTATCAGATTGTATCTAAATTTTGCAAATACAGCGTTGCTGTTATAAATTTCCTCTGGTACTTTAAATACTAACCAGTTTAATTAAAGGACAGAATTGGGTAGTTAAGTGTGTGCATTTTACAGTTTAGTGTAGCCAGACTCCCACCAGAAAGGATAATGTTCTGCAGACTCACTAACAATTCAAGGGAATCGCTGCTTTTTTTTTCTACAGCTTCTCTCAAACTGTATTGGCTTATATAAAAATCTTTGCCAGCGTAATCAGAAAGAGGTAGCCCACTGCTGTGTTTTGAATGCCTTTCATTATTGTGTCCACAGTAAAATGAGGAATTCTATGAGGACTTAGTTCAGAGGTCACATCAGAAGATTGGGTAGGAGATTACGCACTGTGCAGTCAGGTTGGCCCAGGATAGTCAAGGGGGGACCTCCTTACTGGGACTAACAAAGAGGGGCTGTTTTAGGCTGCACTTTGCCTCCGCTTTGCTTTAGTCCTGCACTCCTTCACCACCTTACCCCAGTCTGTGTCTCCTTCCCACGATCGTCAGTTTCCTCAGTGCTTGGAGCGCTTTGTCAGCGAATGCATTTTCTGCCTCGGCGGAGGCAGCCTAGCTGAGGTTTCCTTTCCACCTTTGTCTTCCTCCCTCGGCAGTGCTCCACAGGCCTTCTTAGAATTCAGTCCCTTTTGTCCTGTTGCTTTCTCAGCAGCTCCTGCTCTCTGTCCTTCAGTCCACTTGGAGAGCACTTTTTCTCCCATAAGAGTCATTTAAGACTTGTTGGTAGGAATGGTCTCCAGTTTTGCAACTGTGTTTTTTCTCTTTTAGCTCTCTTACCTACTTTCACTCCCGTTTCAAAGGAAAATGATTTATAGACCACAGAGTATGGGTTTGGTAAGAGGGTCAGTTGGTTCTTCAAAAGTGCACATTAATTTACATCTCGTAGGCAGCGGGAGCTAAGTGGTAAGTAGAACTTCTAATGCTTGCCTGGATTTTCCTGCTGTAACTCATTGGTGTCTGCTCTGGCTGATTTGTGAGGCGCTGTGCAGAGAGGCACACATACCTGGAAGTAGTCACTGACCACTGGCCCCAGAAGAAACCTGGCTCAAGTTTGATCCTTAGTACTGAGAGGAAATGTACCTGTGACTACTGAGAAAAGTGGGTGCTAACTACAACAGCTACTTTGCTGTAAGACCCATGGCTGCTTTCTGAAACACTGAGGAACCGTTTAAGAAAAAGTTTTAACACACCACTGGACCGACTAATCAGTAGTGAGGATGTAGAGACATTTGAACCCCTATTCAAATGTAGGGGTTGTGGGGTATTGAGGTGGCTGTTTTGAAAGTTTGGTAGTTCCTCGAGGAGTTAAGCAGCTTATGATTCAGCAACTTCCTCCTAACTCTCTACCTAAGCAAGAGAAGAAGAGCCTCTGTCCACAGTAGTCATAAAACCAAAATGAAGACAAGGAAAAGAGGACTTGGGAGACTGCTCAGTGGGTAAAGCCACGACTTCCCGAGCACGAGGACCCACGCTGGGATTCCCTGAGCACCCGTGCAGAGGCAGAGTGTAGCTGGCGCTGGGCTTCTAAAACCGAGAGAACACACGCGGTCCAGGGAGCTTGCCGGCAGCCAATCTAGTGGAAGTATTGAGCTCCAGGTCCACTGAGACCTTTCTCAGAAAGGTGGAAGCTGGGCATAGTGGCCAGCACTCGGGAGGCAGAGGCAGGTGGATCTCTGTGAGTTTGAGGCCAGCCTGCTCTACATAGAGAGTTCCAGGACAGCCAGGGCTACACAGAGAAACCCTGTCTATGAATGAATGAATGAATGAATGAATGAATGAATGAATGAATGAAATAAAATGGGAAAACAGATGAGAAAGACATCAGTTGCTGGCATCTGTGCCTGCATGAGTGAGCACCCCTTCCCCCCACGTGTACATGTGCATATACACAGAAAACGCACATGCACACACACAACAAAAAACATAAATATATAAACAAATAACCCATATTCAGTAAAATCTTATCTTACCATAGAAAGGAGAGAGGTACTGGCTGATACACAGTCCAGCATGAACCTTGAGAAGATGCTAAATGAAACGGGCTACTCACAAAGAGCACACTGTGTGGTTCTACTTAGAGGAAGTATTCAGAATAAGCCAGTTTGTGGAAACAAAATAGGTTTGTGGTTTTCAGAAGTTAGTATCAAAAAAATGGCGACTGACTGCAAGTGCTGTGAGTTCACATGAGAACGTGAGAATGTTCTGGGAGTAGTGATGTTGGGGTTGCACGTTGTTGAAGTCACTCTCAGCATCACTGTGGCCACATACGTGACACAGCCGTTTAAGGAGGGAAGGGTTTATTTTGGCTCCTGGTTTAAGAAAGGAGCGGTCTGGGCATGGTGGGAGGGATGGTGGCAGGAGCATGAGTCAGAGCACAGCCACGGCCAAGAGCTCTAGCCCAGAAAGAAGGGCCAGTGCTCAGCCCGCAGGATAGTGCCACCCACATCCAGGGCGGGGGTTCTCTATTAAACCTCTGGAAATGCATTAACAGACAGCAAAGTGTGTCTTGACAGGATTCTAAATCCTGTCAAGTTGATAATGAAGATTAACTGTCATCAAACACATCTTAGAATGTACTAAAAGAAGTTACTAAATTGTGTACTGTGAAAGAGTGCATTTTGTAGGGTCTGAATTATACTTCAGTTGTTGTTGCACTGCTCATGTGTAAACACACACACACACACACACACACACATGCAGAATGGGATGGAAAAAGAGAACACAAATCTGGGCTGTGGTTCTGCACGCATAGAAACAGAGGTGACTGTGTGGTGTCAGTTGATGTAAATTCCTCCAGGGAAATAAGCATTTGAGTGTTTCAGGTACTCCTTACAGTGTGAATACAGTGAACACTTTAAATCTTTGTTAAGGGAAAGAATAGGGATGAAGAACCCTGGATATATAAATTACTGCAGGACATTAAACCCAAAACGGATGAGGAAAATTTGGATCTACAAGAAAACTTAAAAGTAGCCAGGTCCAGAAAAAGCATAAAAAGATTACCATATTTTCTAAGTATCTGTAATAACTCAGCCATTAAATATAATGAAGATATATTATTAACAAGAACACTATAAAGATACCTAAGAATAACTTTAGCTAGAAATGTTGCCGGGTACAGATGCTCTTGCTTGTAACTGTAGCAGCACTTGGGAGGCTGAGACAGGAGGCAGCTGCCAGTTTGAGATCAGTCTAAGTTACAGAGTAAAACCATATGCCAAAAAAAGAAAAAAATGTGCACACACACACACACACACACACACACACACATGTAAAGATTTTTCTCTATTGAAAGAGAAAAGGACAAACCCAGTGTGGTGATGCACACTTTAATCTCAGCGCTCAGGAGGCGGAGGCAGGAGGATATAAAAGTAGACGATCCCTGCCTCCTTTTGGTTAGATTCTCAGCTGTGCAACCTTGGCTGGCCTCGGACTCAGTTGTTAGCTCAAGCTGGCTTTGAGCCTTTAGTCCTCTTGGCTTGGGATTCCATGCATATACCTTCCGTCCATACCACCCCCACTGGATCCAGAGTGTCTTTATGGAGTCCTGGCTCTTCTGGAAATTGCTTATGTAGCCCAGGCTGGTCTGGAACTCACAGATCTGTCTGCCTCAAGCTTTGAGTGTCAGGATTAAAGGCTGTGCACCACCACGTTCAACCATCATACCCGTTTTTAAAACTATTGTGTAGAGAAAAAGGATGGAATTGGTAACAGCTGTGATTTTTTTTTTAGGATAAAATTAGAAATGATTTATGTTTTCTTTTTGCTTATCCATATTTGCTAATCTGTTTACAATGAATGTGTTTCTTTTCTTAAAAAAAAATATATCACAAATTGTACCAATTTTGGTTTTCTTTTTTTAAATTAATTTATTCTTAGATTGGTTTGTAGTCTTGCCTCCGTGCATGTCTGTGTACCGTGTGCATATCGAGTATTCATGGAGGGTAGAAGAGGGGATTGGATCCTCTGCAGCTGGAGTTACAGATGGCAGTGAGACACTGTGTGGTTGCTGGGAACTGAACCTGTCCTCTGGAAGAGCAGCCACTTTTAACCACTGAGCCACCTCTCTGGACCCTGGTTTCCTTTTTTAACTAGAAATGTATATACCATTAGAGTGTGTGCCTATGTACGTGGCGTGGTGGGGGTATGTGTGTTGTGACTCGCCTGTTAATGTCCGAGGACGGCTTAGTGCAGCTGTTCTACCTTTATAATGGGTCATAGGCAAGCACTGAGCTGTCTTGCCAGCGCTGCTTTTCTTTAGGGCAAGGTGCGTGCCACCGTCCTCTTCCATTGCTCACTCTGCGGCTCCGTGTCCCTGTGCTTCCTTTCATTGGGAGGTTTTGTCACTACAGTACAGAGCACTGCTAACCTAGGTTCCGACTCCCTCGCTGCTGTGATCTTGGTGCCTAGCACAGAGTGAGGCCATGTTTCAGGAAGACACAGACAGCAGAGTGAGGATGAAGTGGGAAGAAGAAGGAACCCATCTGCTAGAGATCACGGTGACATGTTCTGTAGTAGTAGGCCATTGCACTCCCAAGATCCAAGTTACAAGGCAAATGGAATATTGTTTATGTAGTCCTTTATACTGAGACAGGAATGGAACTGTTAAAGTTGGTTTGGGAATCACTTTGTCTTGATTGTGGAGAAGCAAAGTTAGAAGTGAAGGAACTGACTTTGAAGTACGGGCTCCCAGACAGGGCAGGTGCAGGCTCTGTCCCCAGAGGTGCTCCAGGCCGCTGCCCCTTCTTTACAGAGTTGACAGCCCCTTCCTTTCTGACTCCTGAGTGAATAAAATGGGTGTTCACGGGCCCTGCCATCTCAGCCCCTTACATCATTTACCTGCAAGTCAGAGGAGGGGAAGGACAGTAATTCCTCACGTTACTTTTGCTTCCAGGAAGGGGAACAGTTCGTGAAGAAAATCGGTGGCATTTTTGCCTTCAAAGTGAAAGATGGCCCTGGGGGCAAAGAAGCTACCTGGGTGGTGGATGTGAAGAACGGCAAAGGATCTGTGCTTCCCAATTCAGGTCAGTACCACCGTGGCTTCACCTAGAGCAGGGCTTCCAGCTGGGAGATCAATTCCCTGCAGTGTTCTCACCAAGGTCTCAGAGGTGACAAATCCGAGAAAAGAACTCTTCAATCCTGGGGAAGATAAAGGCTCTGACACTCCCTCCAAAGCCGGGGACACCACACAAGAGACACTAAGAGTAGGATTTAGAGACATGTGGCTTGGATTTCTGGCCCTGTCACTCCAACCTGACCTTAGTCTAGTTATTCAGCCCCTCTGAGTGTATTGGTTAAGAGTTCCTGTGGCTGTGATGAAACACAGTGGTCAAAAGCAACTTGAGGAGGAAAGGATTTATTTCCCTCCATATAACAGTTTATTATCAAAAAGCAGTGAGGACAGGAACTCAAGCAGGGCAGGAACCTGGAGGCAGGAGCTGACGCAGAGGCCGTGGAGAAGGCTGCTTACTTCCCCACTCCTCATGTTGTTCAGTTTGCTTTCTTATAGGATGCGGGACCCCAGTGCAGGAGTGTACCACCCACAGTGGGCTGGGCTCTCCCATGCCCATCACTAAGAAAATGCCGACAGCCTGGTCTGTTGGAGCCGCTTTCTTAATCTAGGTTCTCTCCTCTCCAGGTGACTGCAGCTTGTTTCAAGTTGTCGTAAAATTAGCCGCACTTCAAGCTTTCGGTTTTCTTACCAGTTAACAGCCTGATTCATAGAATATATGTGGGGCTTGAGAGAGTTTCCTTTTGGTAGCCTGAGGTCACACTGTAGGGCACGGCCGATGACCTTGCGAGACCTGGCTGTGTTCACTAGCTCCACTACCCCCTATCCAGTCCTTTCTTGAACTCATTCCCTAGCTCTTCTCTGATCTCTCCAGACTTGTTCTTGCTGAGGTCCTTGTTAACTGCCACTTCGCTAGATGCAGTAGTTAATTCCAGCCTCCATACTGCATGTCCAGGGGTTTTTATTTTTTGTTTTTTGTTTTTTGTTTTTTGTTTTTGTTTTTTGTTTTTTTGGACTGGCTGCACATTTGGGCTTGTCTAGGTAATTCCTTCATCTTCTCAGTTCTAGGCATCGGGGGCCGGGGAGTGGGGTAGTTTGCAAGGCTTAGCTCTGGTTCATTCACTCCCGGGGGATCTCATGTATCCTCGAGTTTTAAAGAGTTTGCTGATGACTCCTGGGTTTCTGTGTTCTGCACGGGCCCACCACTGGATTCTCAAATGGCTGCATAGCTCTTCAGCTGACACATGTATGAGGACACCTGTCTTTCTACTGCTATAACAAAATATCACAGAGTGGGGAAATCAGAGCCATGCTAAGTTTAGTTGGTTCCCGTTCTCAGAGGCTAGGAACCCACCAGAGGCCGCATCTGGGCTGAGAGCTTTGTTACCGTGTTCTGGGGCCAGACAGGGGAGCAGGATGGGAGCTGAACCCTTTCATTTCTCAAGCGTCTACCCTTGAAGAAATGGAATCAATCCATTGCTGAGGGCAGAGCCTCTGTGGCGCCTTTAGCCCCTTTAAAAGGCTTTGCCACTTAATACAGCTACACTAGAAACTAAGTTTCAGTGTGTGTTAGAGGACACATTAAACCATGGCAGCCCGTAACATATCTTAGAGGTGTGTGTGTGAAACAGAGCTCTGGGCCCCTCTCTCCCCTTAAAGCATGTCTTACTGTGGTCTTCCCTCTTCTCAGTAAGTTGTGGTTTTTTTCTTAGTCCCTTAGTCCAAAAGCTCTGAGGTCATCTGTGGCCCCTTTTTCTCATACTCCACAGCCCATAGTCTTAACTCACCACTGAATCCTGGGTGCTACTACGTCCCAGTGGATCTGAGCTTTGTCTCTCTCTCCTGTCCTTGTCCCTCAGTCCTTCACACAGCAGCCTGAAGGTCAGAACCAGTCAGATCTGCATCCATCTCTGCTCCAAGCCTGCCTCCTTCCCCAAGTAGTAGAGTCAGGATTTCTATGGTGATGGCGTATGATCTGCCCAGCCTGCCAAGCCATGCTCTCCCTCACTTGCTCACTTGCCTGGCCTCCCTGCTCATTTTAGCATGGGGAGTTCTCATTAGGGAGCTCTGTCTGTTCTGTCGGCCCTGGATTGCCTTCACCAGATAGCTTCATCACCTGATCTCCGTCCAAAAGTCTACTCGGCAAGCCCTTCCCTGACCATGCTGGCTGTTGCTTTCTGCCTGACTTTTCTCTCTAGCACTTACGCTCTCATTATTTGCTGCCCCTCCCCCACCCCACCCCACCCCCACCCAGGAGAATCCATTCTATGAAGGCAGAGCTTTTTGTCTGTTAGGTCACTGCTACAATCCTAGTGCTTCAAGCATCACCCAACACACGTTGGCCCTCAGAAACAAGAACCAGGCATAAAGGAAGTAACAATTAGCACCTGCCACATTGCGCTGGTGGGTTTCTCTTGCCAGGCAGGGCCTGGTATAGTTTAGAAAGATGAAGGGCTTGGATCAACTTACTAAATAGTTTAAACTGCCATGATAGGTGGTTGGAGAGATGGCTCAGAGGTTAAGAGAATTCTTGCAGAGGGATCAGGTTCAATCCCCATACCTAGATGGTAGCTCATAACTGTCCATCACTCCAGTTTCTAGGCAGTAGACACTCTTATTTTGACCTCTGCAGACACTAAGCACAAACAAGTGCAGCTCAAACACTCATACATGTAAGGTAATTACTTTTTAAACTAAAAGAAAAAATTGTCATGATAAGAACTTTGAAAGTTATATGATATGTTTCAAGATAGTGTTTCTCTGTGTAGCCCTGGCTGTCCTGGACCTCACTCAGTAGACCAGGCTGGCCTCAGATTTACAGAGGACGGACGAGCTGTGTTTTAGAGGATGAACCCAGCCTGTGGCTGCACAAGTCAGCTTCCAGTGCTGGGAGGACTACGAAGCAAAGAGCAAAGCTTTGTTCTGGCTCACAGTTTTCAGGAGCAGCTGGCTCCATTGTGTGAGGAAAAACTTCAGGTAGGGCAGTGTGAGGGAGAAAAGCTGCTAACCTGTGTCAGCCAGGAACCAGAGCCCGGAGGGGACCAGGACCGCATTGTACCCTTCAGCGAATGAACAGGCCCTGCCCCTATCACCCATTCAGCTTCAAACTCTTCCTTGAAAAATTTGGTGAAGCCAGAGCACCGGCAGCCCAGCCACCTCTCAGTGCCACCAGCTGGGAATGAAGCCGTTTCCTCAGGAGCTGCCAAAACACTTCACATCTGTGCTGCAATAGGCCTGATAAACTGGAAAGCGGATGAGCAGGGCAGAGAGAACAAACATTCAGGGTGGTGTCATCAAGGTCCGAGTGACAGCTTGGCATGGCAGAGACCAAAGTGGGTGCTGAGGGTGGGAGCCAGGAGCATGACTGAGGGGACCTGGGGGCTGTGATGCTGATGCGTGCTGCAGCACTGACAGGCTAATTCAGGAGGTCCTGGAGGAGAATGTGCCCTCAGGGAGTGTTTCACTGTAATTGTGCTTAGGTTTAGAGGGAGAGGAGGTTGGTGGGGCTTCTGGATTAGGGAGCCACTGCTTTATGGGAACAAATGGGGAGTTGGCCAGGTGAGGCCAGGTGGCTTTGCCTTTGCCTTGCTTTTTTTTAAACCAAAAAATTAGGTACAACACTGAGGAGGTATAGGAAGGAAAGCCAGGGTGTCGTCTATGCAGCTTTTGAAAATAGAAGATGCTTTAGCGAATATAGTAATGGCTTTTTTCTTTTTCTTTTCTTTATTTTATTTTATTTTATTTTTTTGAGACAGGGTTTCACTATGTGGCCCTGGTAGGCCTGAAATTCAACTGTGTAGTCCAGGTTGCCTTTGGTAGACACCTGCCTGTCTCTGCCTCCCAAGTGCTGGGATTAGAGGCATGCACAATTCAAGATAAACAAATAAAGGTTAATAGTTACTTAGAATTCTGTTTCCTGACAGATGTTAAGGTAATTTTAAAAAATTTTTCTCATGATGTTCTATAAAGCTGGTTGCTTGGTGATGAAAGATGGTTTGTGCATGGAAGGCTGTCGAATGATGTCGGAGAAGCCGTACTCCCTGCACAAACACCTGCCGTGTGCTCTCCTCCCTGTTTTAGGTACCCTGTTGCGGACCTCATTAGCGCTAACCTGGGGCAGGGGTAATTTCTGCTAAACCTGACACCTGCGGGCAGCCAGGAGTCGTGTTGAAATGTGGGCTTAGCCTGTAAAAGCCACCACTGGACTCTGCCAGCTCCCTTTACACCCACCAACAATGCCCATTTGTTAGATATTGGCGGTGCAAAAGCCTCGGCAACATGGCCCAGTTTGAACTGGCTTTTGAGAACTGCAGTTCTGGTGTGTCTACAGCAGCAGGAGTTGTGTTACTGTAAGAGTTAGACGTGTATTTCTCTCATCTTGTGTGTTTCCCATCATTTCTTCTTGCTTCTTGGATGACTTTTCGTCCCTTCTGTGGGTCCCTTCTCTCCCTTGACTCCTTTGAGAAAACTCACACAGCATCTCTCCCAGAAGCCAACTTCTGATATGATGAGTTACTTCTTCATTCCTTCCTGCTACCCTCAGCTGCTGAGTCCTCACCCTGGCTCTTTGTGGGCAGAGGATAGAAAAGGCCTTTGGAGGCTCTCAGACCTGGGTTCAGATCTTGACCCAGTCTCTTCAACAAGGTGCATTCCTTTCCTGCATCTCTTTGTCTCCTGTCAATGGGTGAGGGTGGTTTCTGTCAGTAGAGCATTATGGGAATTGATGTGGTATGGATGCGTCCACTGTATGATTTTAGGCAAGTTACGTGACCTCTCTCAGCTGCACAGGGTTTTTGTAAAGTTCCGATGAGAACAGAAGGGAGACCTGCTCAGCACGGTGAGAGCTCATAGATACTGCAGTTATTACAGCTTAAAGGTCACTTCCCAACATCACCTGCCTGGTGCTGGAGAGTCAGGTCCAACTCTCTCAGTCTGTTAGCTCACGCATGTCCTTCACCCCCATCCCCACCTCCCCCTGCTTCTATTGCTTTCATTTTTTAAATTTCAGTTAGAATCTTACTATGTACCCCTGGCTGGGTACACTGGACTGCCTCTGCCTCCCACATGCTGAGATTGAAGGCTTGTGCCACCATGCCAAGCTCAGGCTCAGGCTCTCTCTTCTCTCTCTCTCTCTCTCTCTCTCTCTCTCTCTCTCTCTCTCTCTCTCTCGGTTCAGTTTTTTGAAACAGGGTCTCTGTTCAACAAAGCTTTGTTTATCCTAGAACTCTTTGTACTCCAGACTGACCTCAAACTCACAGAGATGTGTCTGCTTCTGCCTCCCGAGTGCTGGGATTAAAGGTGTGTGTCACCACACTGGACAAGGCATCTTTTTTGAAGAAAAAAAAAAAGTTCTTCTTAAATGCATGTTTATGTATGTGTGGATGTGTACATGTGTGAGTGCAGGAGCTGAGGAGTCTACAAGGGGACTGTGGGTCTCCTGGAGCTGGAGTTCAGTCAGCTTTGAGCTCCCGACCTGGGTGCTGGGAACAGGAGGTGGCTCCTCTAAGAGCAGCGTGCACACTCTGCACCTCCCAGTCACCTCTCTGGCCCTCCTTTCTGATTACCCGAGTGGTCAGAATCCCAGGCCTGCCTTGGTTCTCTCACTGATTAGTCCTGGCCTGCTGAACAGCGACAAGAGGATCCATCCAGTGTGGGCAGTCTTCCTGCCTCAGCCTTCTGAGTGCTGGGACTGTAGGCACGTTCTGCCATTCCCGGCTTCTATCTCTTTCCTCAGGTCCAAATTATCTGAGCAGGTTATTGACTGTTCTGTATTTGTGACACCCTCTTCAGGGCACTTGGAATCACAGCAGTAAACAAGACTCAGGCGAGCCTTACCCCCTTGATGTTTCATTCTTTGTACAAATACAGATAGGAAACATACACCAGTACACAGTGTAGCATCAGATAAATGCAATAAATTAAAAAAAAATAGAGGGGTAGAGGATGACTTGGTTTGGGGGAAAAACCAACTTTTAAAAAAGATTTTAATATTATATATATATATATATATATATATATATATATATATATATATATGAATGATGAGTACATTTGTAGCTGTCTTCAGACACACCAGAAGAGGGCATCAGATCCTGTTACAGATGGTTGTGAGCCACCATGTGGTTGCTGAGAATTGAACTCAGGACCTCTGGAAGAGCAGTCAGTGCTCTTAACCACTTAGCCATCTTAACCCTGGGAAAGGCCAACTTTTATTTGAGCTGATCTCTTATAAGATGAGGGAGAGAGCCAACTATTGGACCCTTTTGTACTGATTGCTTGCCTAATACATTGACTGCTGGGAAGTCTGACTTCTTATCGAGTTTGTCCCTTTGTGCTGGAATGACTTCAGACATTTCTTTGGGGTGGGAGTGTTAAGTCATAAAGTGCACCCGTCACAGCCAGGGCTGTGCTGTGGTACCCTATCTTATATCAGTTGTCTCACATGTTTTATAGTACCAGTATTATAGGCAGGTTGTTTGTTTTTGTTTTTAAGTCGTGTCTATCAGGGTATAATTATAATTTATATTCAATAAAGTCAACCTTAAAAACAAATCCTTTTAGGCTGGGTCATGCTGCCATATATCTTTAATACCAGCGTAAGGGAGCACAGAGGCAGGCAGATCTCTGCGTTCAAGACCAGACTAATGTACCTCATGAGTTCTAGGACAGCCACGCATATTTGTATGTGTATGGTGAATGCACACCTGTGGGGCCCAGAGGGGACATCAGGTATCCTGATCTGTCACTTGGTCATATTCCCTTGAGAACAGGATCGTTTACTGATCCTAAACCCAGAGCTAGGCTTGAACCTTCTAGTTCCCACAACCCTCCCCCAGTGCTGTGACACCCAGCTTTTTATGTGGGTGCTGGGATCTGACACTTGTGCTGCGCCTGAGCTATTCCCAGCCCCTCTCCAGCTTCTCTCAGCCGAGTGTTAGGAGTTCTTTCACTGTGGTAGACACAGACTGTTTGTAGATCTGTAATTTGTAGGTACCTTCCCCTCCTTCCCCTCTGACTTACACTGATTTAAAACTTGTGGTGAAACCTGATGAGATGGCTCAGTGGATAAAGGCACTTACCTCTAAGCCTGACAACACACAGGCATGGGTGTGTGCATGTACACATGAATACACACACACACACACACACCCTAAATAAACAAACAGATAAATAAATGCAAAAAAAAAAAAAAAAACCCAAAAGCAAAAACATCCAGCTGCTCACTTGGGTGTTACCTGTGGCTGCTTGTTTAGACTGCTTTTACAGAGAGATGTAATTGTGACACAGACCTGGTGACCCTCACTGCCTAAAATATTTAGTGTCTGGTCTTTTATTTTAAAAATGTTGATTAACCCCATATTTAGATAATTATGTAATTTTTTTCTTGCAAAACAAATTATCACGACTTTAATGGTTTAAAAGAATATACACATTAGCTAGGCTTGTACTTGTAATCCCAGTTTGAGGCTAGCCTGGGCTACATAGTAGGAGGTGCATGTTTCTAATAGATAAGGAGCTGATGACAGCCTAGCTCGATTCTCTGTGTAGGGTTGCAATCAAGTTCTTGGCCAGGGCCAGGCCCCACCTGGAGGTTTGATTGGCTTCAGCATCCAGGCTGACACAGGTTGTTGGCACAGTATATTTCCTGTGCTGTGAGAGTGACAGCTTTAGTAGCTTCAGTGCCCCCCCCTGGAAAGTTCACAGGGACCAGCTCGGTCTTCAGTGTGAGTGCTAGCAAGATGGATGCTTATTTAAACATGAAATCCCAGGGAGCCCATTCCAGCGGTGTTGCTGCATTCCTTTGGCTGAAGCAGCCAGGTCCTGCTCACACTGGCCCAAGGGATCCTGCAAGGCAGGAAGGGATCATGAGGCTACCCCGAGTCTGTCAGCCACAGTACAGTAGCACATCGGTATCCAAGGGGACAGTTGGTTTTCCTTTACTTCTGTTGTTGAATGCTGTTTTTGATCACAAATGGCACCCTTGTTGAGGTTTACTTTATAATTGTCTCTGTGACATTGTTGCCACAAGTACAACACAGTGTCTCAGATCAGTACAGCCAGTGTCACCTTAGTGACAGTGGCTACATTGTGTTCCACGGTGAGGACACACTTTCTTACCTATTGGATGCTACATCAAAGTCACCCTATCTTACCAGACTGCCACAGAAGTGTCCCCGGCCACTGTCCTCATGCTGCTTCAACTGTGTCTCATGGAAGGAGTGGTGTCTGTGTCCTGATGTTCCCTTTTCTCTTTCTCCTCCTCTCCTGCACGCGTCTGCTTTAGATAAGAAGGCTGACTGCACAATCACCATGGCCGACTCAGACTTGCTGGCTTTGATGACTGGAAAAATGAACCCTCAGTCGGTGAGTACAGGGGCTCCGACCCTGATGGGACAGACATTTGTAGGACCGTGTTGTCCTGGGTATTAGAGGAGCCTGAAATGTCCCTACACATAGTGTGGAAGAAACAGATCTGTAAGAATTCAGTTCAGAGGTTAGGGAGAGAGCTTATCCTATAAAGGGCCTGCCGCACAGCGTGAGAACCTGCGTTGGAATCGCTCGCACCCGGCATGGCTGCACATGACTGCAGTGCGGCGGAGACAGAGACATGAATCCCTGGAGCTTGCTGGCCAGCTAGCCTGGTGAGCTGGTGAGCTTCTAGCCTCAGTGAGAGGTCCTGTCTCACAAAATAAAGTAGAGAACAAACTAAGGAAGACACCCTGTGTTGTCTCTCTCCTCTCTCCTCTCTCTCTCTCTCTCTCTCTCTCTCTCTCTCTCTCTCTCTCTCTCTCTCCCTCCCTCCCCCAAACACATCCAATATGCCATTCCTGATTTGTGGTCAGCCCACACGGAGGAAAGAACAGGCCTCTGGAAAGGCTTACCACATAGAGTTAGCAAGGCATGGTAGAAGGGAACACTTTAGGGAGGAGGAAGTGAGGCTGGACGTGATCTTCTGTGCTCCTCTTTCTGACTAAGCTGTTCTCGTTCTTAAACTCCTCTTCCCTGACCAGCTTGCCTTTTCAAGTCGCTTCCCTGCAGGACTGATTGTGGGATGCAGTCTCTCTTGTGAACTACCTTAGCTAGCACTTGCGCTGAGTCTGTCTCTCCCCCCACTAGACCCTGAGGGTCACAGAAGGACAAGTCACATCTTACTGTTCTGAGTGTTTCTACAACAGCACAATACCTGATGGTTTTCAGTTGCTATAAACAGTTGTTAGATTTAAAGATGTATTTATCTAAAATATACATGGGCCTCCTATGGGTCTTTCTGGTCCCCAAGTTGTAAAGGAATCCTTACCGATAAACAGAGTGCGCCAGGCTAGATACACTAAGTCCTCCGAAGCCCAAGACTTTCCTCTCTATTGTAACATCATTTTTAGTTGTTGTCTTGGCTGTTTTAGATCTTGTTTCTGGTATTCCCAGATAATTCATGATTGGACAGAACTCAAGCTAGCTTCCGTTTGTACTCCTTTTTAAATGGGTTTTCTTGTGCCTCAGTAATGCCACAACTGAGCGGTGAGCACCTGCGACGCTTCAGCGCAACACTTGCCCTGGTGCTGGCATCACCGACCACAGTCCACTCCAGAAACCTGGATGGGACAGAGGCCACCAGCACAGGAGCTGGCTGCCAGCCCTGTCCCAGCTGCTGTGCCCGTTCCGTGCTCACTGCACAGCTCCAGCAGAGGTTCACACTTCAGACACTGTGCACAGCTCTCTTAGAGGTTCACACTTCACACATGCGCTGTGCTCGGTCTCCTATTGTTTATCTATGTACAGGTGTTTTGGGGGGCACGGCACCAGCTTACTTTCCTTCGCACCCATTAACACCCAGAAGATCTGAAGACTAAAGTAGCAGATCCTGCAGCTAATGTGCTAATGGCCTTTCCATACACTTAGTGGAGGTTGGAGTGGAACCATTAAATGCAGTGGAAATTCTAATCTCAGTGTCTGGCTCTGGTTGAGACGAAGCAGTGGTGTTGCCAGCAGAAATGCACAGACAGAGAACACCTAAGGGGCCACATTAGCATGTCCTCAGGCTTCCTCCTCAGCGGACGGCACGCGTGCTTTCTCCATTATTTTCTCCTGTAGCTTTAAAAGCAGAAGGTGGTGCGTTTCTCTTGTGCAGCTGGTTTGTATTTTAAATAACATATGTTAAATATATTGTGTTCTGAGACACCTGACCTTTACAGACAGAAAGCTTTGTGCCATATAAAAAGGAAATATTTAGTTTGTCCCTATTGAGGGGCTGGGGAATTAGTGATCCTTACCAGGGTGTGGAAAAACCCAGCAATGCTGCTTGCGTCCAACTACAAGGAACTTCCCTCATCCGGCTCTTCCTCATTTCAAATACCAAGTTAGAACATAAGTCGTAGCAGGAACCGTGCTACGGTCTTCGTTTTGCTCCCTCCCACTCTCCCTGGGATTTTGTTACACAGTAAATTTAGTCAATGTCATGTGATCTAATCCCTAGCCCTGTTAAGTGGAACAGTTTACTCTGCCCTCCAGAGTGGCTGAGGCTTCTCAGGGCCAGAGTAACAGGAGTCCTTTTCAGCAAGCAGGTTGTCCTCACCAGGGACCGGCCCTTCAGCGAGAGCTGAGCAGAACCGAGACTTCAGCGGTGATCCAACCATCTGTTGGCTGCTGGACTTTCTAAATAGGTTTTGAGTGTGCTTTTCCCCAGCAGCCCCTTAAACTGAAAGGTCTGCTACTTTCATCTAAAGTTCCTCTGGGTGAAATGTTCATTTTAGATTTTAAGCCCATATGTAATGTTTTCAAGAAAATTCATCTAGTGTTGATATGTTATGCCTAGGATTTGAAGGAGGTATACTGCATTTGAAGTAGAGAGCCTCAAGTTTTAGGAGAAGATTTTTGAGGATTCTGGTCCCTTCTGTTTACATAAAGCATGGCTGTTGGGATCCTCCTTTCCAGGTCTGCTTCTGAATCTGGTCCAGAAAGCTAAGGTCTGCATTTTGTAGAGAGTTAATGGACCTGGATAGATGATCTCTGGCCCGGATAGGCTAGAAGCACTGGCAAGTGTTGAGCAAGACACACTAACGAACGAGTTTTCCTTTTTATCACCCACAGGCCTTCTTTCAAGGGAAACTGAAGATTGCTGGTAACATGGGACTGGCCATGAAACTACAAAATCTTCAGCTTCAGCCGGGCAAAGCTAAGCTGTGAGGAGTCCCTGTGGCAACCTCAGGACATCAAGATGAGATGTGTAGATATGTAGAGATCCACGTCTCGTTGTCAGGACTTAGACTGACAGTTCCCGAATGGGATGAGATAGATTTGTTGCTAATTGGGTGTGGTCAATTCTGTCCCCCCCCCCCCCCCAAGCCGGGGATCCGTAGGGCCTCCCAGCCTGCACTGCTGCTTTGAGGACTTGTATTCTACTGCTCTTGATGAAGCTACTATGTCAATGATGGTTTGGGGTAAACTTGAGTTTCAGAATAAAATTCAGAACAGTAAAATCTAAAGACTGTGTAAACAAAGCCCTTGTTTTGCTTAGAGGTATATTTAAGGATCATTGTGTTGGACACTCGGTGTGATGTTTCCCCTCAGGGGGACTAGAGAAGAAACAGATTTCCATAGTTGACCAGGAATTAGTGTCTCACACTTAATTACCTGCATCAATTTCTCACTAATAATTCTTAAAATAAAATTCTGTACTAACTGTTTTAAAAAAAAAACTTTAAAAATGTTCATTTCGTGCCATCAGAAACAGTTCTTTTCTTCCCAAATAAAATACAAGAATTATGGTCAGAGCTTAAGAGAGAATTTACAGCTGAACAGAACTATTTTAAAATATTTTTTCAAATGGGCATCTTTCTAAAAATCATAGTATCAGAGCCATGGATACCATTATAAAAATAATTGAATAAAGTTTCTTCCAGAGATACAGGCTTCAAATTATAGTTTCATATTAATAAGTGTATAAACTGAATCTCACAGATTTCCTTTTTCATACACTTGATTGTCTGCATTTATCTTTCTCCCAAGTTTTTCTAATTCTAATGCTATTTGTTATAATTTAGGTTTGGGATAAAAATATGCTTTTGGAAAATTTAAAAAGAAAATTAAAACAGCTCTTCCTGATTTCCTTGGCTTTTACTGTGTATGGTTTTTGGTCCCCCCTCCCCCAGTTTTCTCTAGGCTGTGGAGCAAAGAAAACATTGGGGCCTTATAACCCAGATGTCGAAGGACATTTTCTACCAGTTGCTTTCACACTGTTGCTCGTTCTTGACTGGGGAGGCGGGACATGTAGTGGGAAGAACACTTTCTTGATCAAGGACTGCCTCTCTATTACTGCTTGCCTGAGCCCTGTTTTCTGGGTTGTTAGAAGAGAGGCTTGAGTTGGTGGTCCCCTGTTAGGGTAGAGAGTTGAGCAGTCCCTAGATTTGTTGTGTGTCTGCTCTTTTGGGAGGGGGTTTGAGACAAAGTCTTTTGTAATCCTGGCTGGCCTGAACTCTCCACTTACCCCAGGCTGGTCTTGAAATTGTGATCCTCCTGACTCTGCTTCCTGAATGTTGGGGTTACAGGTGTGACACTGTGCCCAGATGTACATCCAGCTCTTCTCGTTCTTTCACCCAAGGGTCAGAGGTCAGAAGTCATGCGGTTTGATTCCATCTAGATGTTCAGGGTCCTTCTGTGATTGGCAGGGCATTTGCCTGAGGATAAATTAAACCAAGACAGCTTGACCTCAGGTCCCATAGGGTGGATTCATAAACCCACTTCCTAATCAGGGTGGCTTCTTTTAATAATAATTTTTTTATTTGGTTTTTTTTTTTTTTGAGACAGTGTTTCTCTGTATAGCCCTGGCTGTCCTGGAACTCACTTTGTAAACCAGGCTGGCCTCAGAAATCCGCCTGCCTCTGCCTCCCAAGTGCTGGGATTAAAGGTGTGCGCCACCACGCCAGACTTCAGGGTGGCTTCTTAACTCTGAGAAGAAAGACCAAGGAGAAAGCTAAACGCCAGATTTCTCTGTAGTTTGTGTTTGTGGCATCTGTCTGCCCTGTCTGGTCCTAAATAACAAAAGATTCTAGAAATAGGATCTAGAAATCCTAAAAATGTAAAATGTTATTGGTGTTGAAATATATTCACACACAGATGTCATTTATATGTAAGACAGGGAAATACTTAGTGAAAAAAATGCAGAGCCAGTGCATATTCCGTGAGCATTAATTGTTTGAAAAGAAGAGGTTAGCAGGCCAGGGATAGAACTTGCAAGTGCTGCGGTGTGGCAGGCCGAGCAGCAGTTGTCTGCTGGCTGGGTTCATGATGGCGAGTCCCTTTGCTGACCTCACCACCGCCTGCTCCTGTGGTGTGATGGCTGCAGGGTTCTGCCCAACTTCTGCAGTGGCTGGCTTCTTCATTTCTCTCGTTCACTTCCCTGGTATTTGATGAGCAGCTACAATGTAGAAGGCACTATAGTACAGTGCAAGCCCTGGAGGTGAGCTTCAGTACAGTCAGGGAGACACTTAGAGAGAATGATTACAGACTATGGAGTGCTGTGCAGCAGATGAGCTAGCTGGCTGCCATGACAGAGGGCTTGCACTTACAGACACCTGAGAAGAAGTCGTTTATAAACTGAGAACAGAAGGCTAAGAAGGGTAGAACTCAGTTAGGAATGTTGAGTTAAAGGTGGCCTGTTCTAAAGCTGGCAAAGGGGTCAACGTGAGTAGACCACAGTGGGTCAGAAGGACAGGCCCACAATGAGAGCAGAAGGGACCCAGGAGCTTCGAGTAGTAGAGCTGGTTCATCCAGCAGCCGCTGGGAGCTGAAGACAGGGCTTCAGTGTTTGTCACTCGCTGGTGTCCAGCTTGCCACCATGGCAGAGGAAGAAAAAGAGCGAAGTGTTCTTAACGCTTTTGGTCCTGTTTCCTTTGATCAAGTAAAGGCACGTGTGCTCACTTTGGCTGCACAAATATTAAGTTGGAACAATGCAGAGATGTTTAGCATGGCCTATGCAAGGGTGACAGTCAAGTTTGAGACGTGTTCCATGTTTTTAAAATCTATAAATGTATTTCATACTTTTTATTCTCTTGGATACTTACAATCAAAACTTTTACTAGGGTGTTGAATAAATTTAGTCTCATTACAACAGAAAATAAGAAAAGTCAGGTGTCCCACCCAACTTCAAAACCCCACATGTACCTGGAGAGGGTAGAGGTGGGGTGTCTGTGACCAGGTGATGACCCCCGGAGCAGGGACTGAACAAGAGACAGTATCATGGTTTTAGCTTCCACTTTCACAGCTGTGTGGTGATAGACTGAGCAAGGCAGCTGTCTGAAGGCAAAGGGATGGTGGTCTCTACCAAGGAGTCTGTCAGTCATGGAGACAGGTAGGGGGAAGTAGACAGAGGCAGAGCTAGCTGGCAGAGCCTGGCCTCCTGACACAGGTGAGCTGACTGCAGGGACTAGCTACTTGCAGGGTGGGGCCCTCCCTGGCCTATAGCAAGACCTGAACAGGAGGGTTTGAAACACCTCCTGCACTTAAGTCTGGGGAGCTTAAGAAATCCCAGTTTAGAAGTATTGGAGAAGGCGTCCAGTTGACAAGGTAAGCTCAGAGCTAAGCTATTTGGAGGCATCCATTTGGACTTTGGGCACTCAGGGCTTGAATTTAAAGCCCCAGGAATGAATGTTATATAGAGAGTTGGGAAATAGGGCTTGGGTAAGCCTTGGGTAAACCAGAGGTGAGGTAGATGGAAAACTTCAGAAGAGCACAGCCAAAATTGGGAAGGGTCCATGAGGCCAAGTAGCTTGATGTCCGACAGAATTGGCAACGTGGAAATCATCGGACCAAAACAAAACCGGCTCAGTGGCAGAGAAGGGATGAAGGAAGGCTGGACTGGGATTGGCTTCGCAAAATTCAGTGACATAAACGAGAGAATTGTGTTTGGTCGTAGTGTGCCTGGTTCCCAAGAGCTCACTCTGTGCAGGCACATCGTTTGGTACACTGAAGTTCAAGCCAGTTACTACTGGGCTTGCTCTTCTCCGTGTCCACCCAGGCCACTCAGTCCTTGTCCCCGTACACTTAGAAACTCAAGGTCTATCCTTTCAGGAAGTTGTCCCCATTTCTCACACAAGATTCCTTCGTGGGGCATATGTTTCTGTCTCCCTCCAGAGAGTTCATTAGGAGCAAAATCTACTTCCCATGCATCTAGTTTGAGTCCCTCCTCCCCAGGCTTGACTGACATTGAATGAGTGGAAGAAAGGAGGGGAGGGGAGGGGAAGAGGAGGAGAGAGGAGGGGGGGAGGGGAGGGGAGGAGAGGGATGGGGAAGAGAGGAGAGGAGAAGAGTAGAGAAGAGAGGAGAAGCTTACCAACACTTTCAACTGAAGGGCATGTCTGAGGATGGAAACCTAGTCACAGAATTGGAGTCTGTTAAATAGACCATCTGCTGCCCTAACGATGAAAGGAAACATTAGGACTTCCCATTAGGAATTCTCCCTTAGGGGCTGGTGAGATGGCTCAGTGGTTAAGTCCCTCTAGCCACACACCCCCGCCCCCATTCCCTCCAGACAGGGGCTCTCTATGTAGTTGTGGGTGGCCTGGAACTTTGTAGGTAGGCCCAACTGGCCTTAAACTCACAGGGATCCACCTGCCTCTACCTCCTAAGTGCTGGGATTAAAGTCATGCACCACCACACCCAGCTAAGAACCATTAAAATTTAATTGCCTCTAACTAAGCAGTAACTAAATGAACAGATAGAGAATCATTTAGTATGACATTCAAAGACTTAGATTTTGCCGAATATTGAAGTTCTAGCTGCCCTAGGCAACGGCTGCTTTCTGAACACAACAAGAAATCAGCCAGGTTGTACCTCTATGTAAATTACTCCATGGGTTGGACCCACACTGGTAAGAATTAGGGATTTGTAATAAAGGGCTGAAGAGGGGCCTGAAAGATTTACAGGCTATCAGGAACCACAGCCAAGTTTGGCTAAATTTTAGTTTTTCTCAATAGAGAGTTACAAAACCTTCTGGAAGGGTCCGATCTTAGATGTGTCTGGAGACTGCCGCAACAAACAGCTCTTTAATTCTTGGTAAGAAGGGAGAATATTGGGCTAGATTTCTGGCCCTTGAGAAGTGTGGAGTCTGATTCCATTTGGCTGGATGTTTTATCTGGTATGGGATTCTAGCCAGACTTCTTGAAGAACTATTTTTTTAAAAATCTAAAACTCACTGCCCAAAGTGGCGGTCATATGGTCATATAGTCAGCTCTCTTAAGTCTTTCCTGCCAATATTCATGTTGCCGTCTTCAGCAGGATGTAGACACAGCAGGTGCTTGTCCTGGGGCTGCTGCATTTGTGGCCACAAACATTAAATACACTGGGGACAATTGATTATGCAGTGCTGTTTATTTAAATGGCAGGCAACAGGGCTGGAGGTGTAGCCTGGTGGTAGGATGCTTTCCTAGTGTGTGCGAGGCCTGGGCTGGAGAGATGTCTCAGTGCTTTAGATCAAGGGCTGCTGAGTTTGATTCCCTAGCACAAAGGTGAGGTGGATCACAATTGTCTGAGATTCCAACTCCTAGGGGATTCAGTGTCTCTTGGTTCCTTGGGTACCTGCATTCATGTGTACATACACCCACACACACACGTACAAGTAATCCAAACTTAATCTTCAAAGAAAATAAGGTTGCATAAGTCACAGGCAAACAGTAAGTACTAATTTTATAATCAACTACCCACCATTAACCCTTTTTTCACTTGCAAGTTATTTTATAATTCACTGTTTAGAATATGGTGCCTTCTGTAGTGTGAAAGACACAGGGTTGTCCAATACTAGGTACTTAGGGTGGGAATAAATGGACACAAAGAAACTACACGAATGGCTGGTTTAGGCAGCTCAACAAAGCCTTAGGTGTGGTGAGATGATACCCAAGGGCGTGGTGTGACTCTAGCTCACACATGTGAGCAAAGGAGAGAGAGGTCAGGAGGGTGCGAGTTTGCTTTGTGATTACACGTGGGAAATCAATTGAGGTCCAGAGAGATGGCTCCATGGTTAAGAGCACTGGCTGCTCTTCCAGAGGACCTAGGTTCAATTCCCAACACTCACATGGTGGTTCCTTACAATCCATAACTCCCATTACAGGGGATCCAACACCCTGGACACCAGGTGCATGCATCATACACACACATACAGACAGATTATAATAAATATTAATAATAATTAAAGATTAATAAATACATCTTTAAAAAAAGAAAGAAGCCGGGCGTGGTGGCACACGCCTTTAATCCCAGCACTCGGGAGGCAGAGGCAGGTGGATTTCTGAGTTCGAGGCCAGCCTGGTCTACAAAGTGAGTTCTCGAAAAACCAAAAAAAAAAAAAAAAAAAAAAAAAAGAAGAAGAAAGAAAGAAAAGAGTCAGTTGAACTTTTTTTGTTTGTTTGTTTTTGGTTTTTTGAGACAGGGTTTCTCTGTGTAGCCCTGGCTGTCCTGGAACTCACTTTGTAGACCAGGCTGGCCTCGAACTCAGAAATCCTCCTGCCTCTGCCTCCCAAGTGCTGGGATTAAAGGCATGCACCACCACGCCCAGTGTCAGTTGAACTTCGCAATAAAAACTGGTAGTGAGCAGAATAGAGGCCCCAACCACAGATGTGTGCTAGCCCTGAGGACGATGTGAGACAGACCTCAGTAACAGCTAAGTGATCGTCTAAACAGAGACCATGACATCTCATTGATGGCCATTTTTGAGGACTTCTCCTTTTAAAATATTTCTTCTGTGAGCCAGAATGAAGACTTGTTCCTCTTGCTTATACTTTTATACTTGGACTTGTTCATAACTTTGGAAGAAGTGGACTCTTCAGAAGCTTTCAAGTTTTCAGTGTGTAAGCAGTCTGGGGTGTGCCGCCTGACTGGTCCAGCTGGGACCACTGAATGGCTGCTGCACATGAGAATCCTGCTGGGCTGAACCTGAAGACCCACTTTTCAATTCTGCCTCCAGCTGTGCTTTTCTCATCATTCTCTGCTTCCTTGATGAGTTTTGTCTTTGTGTGTGTTTATGTGCACATGTGTGCACATGTCTTTGGAGACCAGAGGTCCTCACTAGGTATCTTTCTCAGTTGCTCTCCACCTTAAGGTTTTTTTGTTTGTTTGTTTTTGTTTTTTTTGAGACAGTGTTCTTCTGTGTAGCCCTTGCTGGAACTCACACTGTAGACCAGTCTGGCCTCAAACTCAGAAATCCACCTGCCTCTGCCTCCCAAGTGCTGGGATTAAAGGCATGTGCCACCACTGCCTGGCTCCACCTTAGATTTTGGTACAGGGTCCCTCAAGCTTACTGATTTGGCTAGACCAGTGAGCTTCCAGGGTTGGCCTGTTTATGCCACCACAATACTAGGGTACTTTGCAGACCAGATGTGCTGCCATGCCTGGCTTTTCCATGGGTGCTGGTGATCTAAACTTCAGGTCCTCAGGCTTGCATGGCAAACATTTTAAAAACTAGTCCGTGTTTCCACCCTTTTTACCTTAGTTTTTGAGATCCTAAAACTAACCAATTAAGCTAGCCTAACTGCCAGCAAGCCCCAAAGATCCTGTCTCTACCCAACACCTCCCATTTCTGAGACTATAGGTACACACCATTATGCTTTATTTTTTAAGATACGGGTGCTGGGAATTGAGCTCAGGGCTTCCTGTAAGCACTTTACCAACTGAGCCATCTCCACAGCCCCAAGTCTTGGCCTCTGTCAAAAGCCTTCAGTCAGATGTGAGAGTTTCAGGCCTATAAGCTTACTTAGTTGAGAAGTAGTAGGCAAACAGATCAAAAGCAACTTGATGAGGTCCTGACTCAAATTTTAAATAAATAAATAAATAAATAAATAAATAAATAAGGGCCGAGGATCAGGCTTAGCAGGAGATCGTTTGCCCAGCATGCACAGTGACCTGAGTTCAATCCCCAGTACTAATGATAAAACAGTAGCAACAAGAAAACCTTCAGAGAGGCCCCACTGACCCAGACAGCACTGTCTGATCAAGCTCCTGTCGGCTGCTCAGCACTCAGGACTCTCTCTGCTTCTGGATGAGCAAAGGTCTTGAGTCCTGAGCTCAAGGGAGGAGGAATTCGTTTCTCCTCTGATGGTAAAGAATGAATGGCGGTTCCTTTCTCCCCCTTTCAGCATCAACTCCCCACACTAACTCCAGCAAGCCTTCTTGTCCTTCAGCCTTAGCTCCATGTCACCCAGGCTCTGTCTTCCCCCTCCCCATGTTGCTTCCTTCTCTTTTTAGCTGGAAGGCACTTGGCCCGACAGTACGGGAAGGTCCTTATCTCTCGACACTTGTCATCTTCGAGAAAGATCTTAGTGTATATGTGTGTTACTGGTCTGTTAATTCAGGCATAGGGCGCTAGAGCGTGAGTGTAGGGAGTCAGGACAAACTCCAGTGTGAGCCCTCACCTTGTGCTTGGCTGAGACAGCTTTGGGGATTCTGTCTCTACTTCCATCTCCTTGGCAGAGTGCTCTAGAGTCACATGAGCTGCAGTGTGTGGCTTTTACATGGGTTCTGGGGACCTGAACTCAGGGCACCAGACTTGTGCATTACACGTGATACCTGGTGAGCCATCTCTCCACCCCCACCCCACCACTTTTAGAGACAGAATTTCACTGTGTATATAGTCCAGCGGCCTCGAACTTGCTGTCTTGCCACCCAAGCCACCTAAATGCTAGGATTATAGGCATGCCCCTTGATACTAGTCTGTGTTTCTATTGGACATCTCTTGGAGTTCAGTCAGGTCTTGTATAAGCAGCTGTCTTTTTTTTCTTTTTTTTTTCTTTTTTTTTTTTTGGACTTACCGTGAGACCAGAGCACTGCAAAGAAGATCTGGAATTTTTCTGTTTAATGTAGACCGTTTTTTAATGTATTTTTCCTTTGGGCCCAGGTCTTCATCTAAAACCTGTACTTGACCCCACACACTGTAGTGATCTTAGACTGAACAGATGCTCACTGTGGGAAGCAGCATGAAGGAGCTGAAGTGCACAAGGCACACGTAGTCAGCTGGGTACCCATCCCTTCTGAAAGCCGGAGGGCTGGCTTCTGTGCAGGGTCACCTCCATTTCCTCCTGAGACACTCACAATCCCTCCAGGCTGTAATGTAGCTGGTGCCTTCAGCACCACACAGACACAGTACATGTGTGGGCACTGGCTTGGCAGAGCTAGTTTTGATGGTAGCAGAAGTGACTGTGTAGTGTTCTAAGTGCCTAGCCCTAAAACACCCCCCCGACCCTTCCAGGTGTATTCTACTGTACCCTCCCCACAGGGCTGGCAGAGATATTTAAAGACGGTGCCTGGCACTTCATTGGCACTCAGCATGTGCTGTTCTAGAAGATTTTTTGGTTCATGGGTAAGCCAGCCAATAGAATCCAGTTCTTTTAGCTCCACTTGTATCTAGGCTGTGTTCAGAAAACACAAGATGCATCTCTGTTTGGGCCCTGTCCAATCTTGTGAATCATACCAACTTTCAAGTTTGAGCTCAGAGAGGATTGGAATTTGAGGCCAAAGAAGGCAAAATATTTCCCTTTCCCATTCGTGTTAAGTTCTTCAGTGATGGGTAATGGAAACAGATGGCCGTGGGTTCAAACACAGGCTCTATCCTTACTCACCTACCTGCCTGTTTGCATCACAGACAGCTATTGCATTGGGAAGATGGACCAGAACGCCGGCTCCGAATGATAATGTTAGTTACGAAGCCTAGCACTGGCTACATCCTTCCTTGTTAGACGGGGAAATAATCTTCCTTTGCAGGGCGGTAAGGACTAGAAACTAACGCACTGCCAGGCAGCGCAGGAGGGAAAGGTGTGCAGCCACTTTTACCAGAGCCCTTCAGTTTAGGTGGCCAAGTGATTTCACGTTTGATTTATTATCTTTATCCCTCTCTGAGAGCCAGATGGGTCCTGCCCAAAGGCCACAGCACATAGGAGAAAACAGGTTTGCTTCAAAGCAGAGGTACCAAGTAGCACCCAAACCCAGTCTCACCCGCCTTTCCACCACGAAGCCCTTGGCGCCAAACAGTGTTGCTTCAGCTGCTAGTACTTAATGCGCCTTTGCTTGGAACCATTTTCAGCTCCTGGGAGCAATATGGTGGTGCCTTAAGTGCTCCCTGCTCAGTCCCTTGCTTTCTCGGCGACAAGGACCTGTGTGCTTGAAGACCCCGGTTCAGTTGACTCTCCTTCAAGGTTCACCAAGTTGTGGGCCCAGGGCCAGTGGAGTGAGGGCGGACGGTGGGGAGGAGGAGGAGGAATTTTGCTGGGAAGGGGTCCAGCAGGGTCTTGGCCGACGCAGCAGTAGCCACAGCTCGGGGACCCTAGGGTGGGAGAGGGAACAGGAAAGGTACTTGTGCCCGGAAAGGTTGCAAACTCCACTCAGGCTTGAGGAAGAAGCTGAGCGCCAAGGAACTGGATGGAAGGAGCCCTCTCGGCTCTCCTCAGGTGCGGGGGGCCTGCCTGGGTGCGGTCCCAGCCCGCAGGCTGGCAGGCGGAGGTGGTGCGCTGGAGGCACCCGGTGTTGGGGGCGTGGTACGGCGGCCAGTCGGGGCGGCGGCGGGAGCTCCCGGGAAGTGGGGCCCCCGCCAAGCCCGGCGCCGTGGGTTCGGCCCTCCCTCCCCGCGCCCGGCGGGACCCTGCGCCTGTGTCGGGAGAGGCCGGCGTCCGGCAGATGCACGCGGGGCGGGGGCCGGGGGAGAGGCGGGGAGAGAGAACCCACAACAAAACTTGGCTCGCTGCGCCCACGGCTCGACTTGAATGACAGGAGCCGGCGCCCGGGGAGCGCAGCGGACACCCGCGAGCCTGTTCCGCCCACGGCGCGGCGCGCAGCAGCAGGTAGGACGCGGGCGGCCGGTGAGCCGAGGGATCACGGGCCACCGGCCGCGCCCGGGCAGCTCTCTCTGACTTCCCGCCGTGTTCCCACCGCCCTAGCCGCGATCGGGGAGGATCGCGGTATCCCGCCCTGTTCGGCGGACCCTGAGCAAGGGGCACGGTTAGGCACACCTCCGTAGGGGGTGGCGGGCCCCTTGCGGGATCCGGAGCAAGGGGCAGGGGACGCTTTTTCTACCCGATGTTCAGTCCCTGCCTTCGGGCTCCTCCCGCTGCGCACATCTGGAAAGAATCTGCGAGCGGATGGGGAGGGGAGGTGGAGGCACATGGGCGGGTGACAGGGACTGTGGGGGCAGGTGGAACTGGGAAGGGGCCTGAACCTCTGCACCGAGAACTGGGGCTCAGGGCACCCTGCGTCTTTCCACGTCAGTTCGTCGGGGGCTCCACCTAGTCCAACACTAACCCCTTTACATACAGAAACAAACACAGAAAGGCAGAAACCAGTCCCCAGGGCGCCAGGGCAGGTGAGGTGCACAGTCAAGCAGCAGAACTTGGCTCCGGCAGCCTAGGTGCGGTCTAACACAGGGCATTGCACTCCGACCACTCCGTCTAGGCAGCTGCTTCCAGCGGAATACAGAAAAGGGCAGGGCAAGGAGCGTGGTCGTCTCCAGGTTGTGTGGGTCACGGAACCACTATCAGCCTGGTGCAGGGTTGGGAGGTGGGGTGGGCCGGGATGGGTGAGCTGGAATACCTGATCTGCAGTCAGGTGGTAGAAGGGGGTTGGGGTCGGCTTGGGATTCCAGTGCTGGGGGCCCGGGTTGGGAGGCAGCTGCTGCTGAAGCTGCGGAGAGAAGAAGGCGTGCGGTGAGGGCTGCCGCCCAGGCTAGGATGCAGGTGTGCAAAAGGTGGCAGGAGGATGAGCATTAGCAACCTGCGTGTCTGTTGGGGAAGGTGCAACCGCGCTCTGCCTGGCACGAAGAGGCACCTGGACTGTGGGCTGGGCGGACCCCTGGGTAGTCCTTTCCTCCACCCCTCCCTTTTGCCCTGGAAAAGCCCAAATGATCAGATCCCGGGGCTCACAGGGCGAACACCACTGGGAAGGGCCCGGGCTGCTCTGGAAAATGTCATAAGTGACTGGTCTGGGGCTTCTGTCCCCTTCTGTACACTCTCAGAGCCCTGGGCCCTGTCTTCAGTGTGTAAGGTAAGAAGTGTCAGAATCAATGACCTGTGCACCATGAGAGCTACTCTTTGTCCCTTCCGTCTGAATCCTGGGTAGGAGGTGGCACCTGTAGGCTTGTTGGTGTCATACTTAAGAGTGCTGATCATGCCTTATTGGAACCTTGATGACTCTCTATCACCAATGTCCTGGCATGATGGTTGATGCCCTCGGCAACCTGTGCCTCCACACCCACTTTCTACTCCCTGTTTACTTGCTTCAACACACCTGCCTCTTTCCTGCCGCTACTCCACACCTTGCCCGTGGTTTCCACCTGCTTTGTTCACTTGGGAAACTCCTACTAGACCTTCAAGAGCAGCTTGGGGCTATGAGCAGAAGACAACTATTAGTCCTAGTCGTAACTTTAATTGATTAATTAATTAGTCTATTTATTTATTTATTTATTTATTCATTTATTGTGTGTGTTCCTATGTGTATGCCATACAGCATGTGTGGGAGTCAGAGGACAACTTGCCAGAATTGGTTGTCTCCTGCTCCCTGTGGGTCCTGGGATTGCAATTTTGGTTATCAGGCTTGGAGGTAGGCCACTAGTCATGACTGGCTGGGCCATCATGCCCTTGTTTTCCTCCTTTTTAATTGTGTGTTTGTGTGTGCAGGTGCTGGCAGGGGCCAGTGGCATCAGATCCCCAGGAGCTGGGGTTACAGGCTGTTGGGAGTCATCCCAGAGAGTGCTGGGATCAGTCTTCTGCGAGCAGAGCAGAGCGCTGCTCTTAACAGGTGGGCCATCTCTCCTGCTCCTGACTCTGTTATTTATTTATTTATTTATTTATTGAAACACACTCAGTTATAAAGCAGGGGATCCGAACAGATGATATTGTAGGTCTTTCTCCTCTGCCTTTCACAAATTCATTCCACTCCTGGAATCAGGGGAGGATCAGCCTAACCTCGAAGGACAAAGCCAAGACCTCTGGGCCGAGGGCTCCTGAGGAGTCTGAGATTTCTGAGGTAGGCAGCAGTAGGGACCATTTGGCCCGAGTTTCCAGCTTGCAAATTAGGAGCATAGTTTATGCATAGTCCTGAGCCTTCTATTGCTCCAGCAAGCTAGAGCCCGGAAGAGAGTTGGAGCTCGGTGAGTGTTCACTGCACTGAGTGCAGGAGGTAGGAGGGGGATGCTGGGGTCTGAGCATCTGCTCCAAGCCTCCTCCATTCTTCCTTTCTTCCATCTGAGCACCAGCACTGTACCCTCTTTGTCCCTTGCACAGTCTTGCCCAGGGCCCTCTTCATGTCAGCAGCTCCTTATCTTCCAGAAGCAAGGCCCATACTCCATGGGTAACCTGTTCTGGACCTGTGGTCATTGTGCCTGCTGGTGTTGTTCCCAGTTCCCACATGCCACAGTCTGGTGAGCTCTGTGGAGTTTTCCACATAGACTCTCTGGACTCCAGCCCTTCCTAAACACACACTGGAGCACTGCGATTAAAGGCATGCGCCTCCATGCCTGGCACAAATAATTTGTTTGTTTTTTTTGTTGTTGTTTGTTTGTTTTTGGCACAAATAATTTGTTTTGTTGTTGTTGTTTTGTGAAGTAAAATAGGTGAACTTAATTTTGTTTAACCCAACATATTAAGTGTTAGGAATTCTACATCATTAGTATTAACGATGCATTTTACATTATTTTCTGCAGGGCCTTTACAATCCACACACACTGTGTGTTCTTTAAAGCATGCTTCAATGTGAACTAGCCATACCTTAAGGGCTCCATAGCCACATGTGGACATGTGGACAGGGGAACAGGGGATCTCAGACCTCTTAGGCAGTAGCTTGCCCCAGGTTTCCCTGTAGAACTTGATGTCCTTGGCCCCCCAGGAAAGCAGCATGGGGTGGAATGATGCAGAAGCCCTGGAGCTCAGCTTGGCCCCCTAACAGCTGTCACAGTGGGCCTCTGCTACCTGGTCTCTAAGTGTGATGAAGACATTTTCAGTCCGGTTCAGAATGTTGATCTAAATTATGTATCTGTACAGATAAGCTTGTGGATTTTTATGGAGACAAGCCAAAGGTGAGAGAAGAAAGCCAGCCTGCCCAGTGAGTACCTTGTGTTTGTGAGGGCCAGCTCCTTCCCGCGTCCATTCCCTGGCCTCCTGCTCTGAGGGAATTTGAGGCCCCCACACACCCTCACCTCTCCTTGGCTGGTCTGGTTAGAAGACTGTGGAATCAGCTATGGGGGAGGGGAGGATAACAATGTGTAGAGGGGTGGCAGGGGTAGAGGGCAGGGTCACTCGGCTGATCTCTACTAGGCTCCCTGGTTCTCTGCCGGACTAGCAGGCTGGAGTTCAAATCTGCTTAGGCCTCGTGGACTGTATGTAGGGTTAAAGGACCAGACTGTTAGCTTCTTCTTTCCTATCCTTTCCCTGGGATACCTCATCCTCCTAGGGACCTCTTTATACTGGCACCTGAATCCAGTGGGTAGTGGTTATGGTATCACCTGCTCCAGAGGGCAGGGATGTGATCTGCCTCGCCTGTACGTCCAGGACCCAGAGCTGGGTCCAAGATGGGGCATCTGGGACAGTGAGAGCACAAAGTGGTGTCTGGATAGCACAGCAGCAGGAGTCACAAGTGAGCTAGTAAGCTATAGCATCTTCTGGGAGCAAATGGCTTGGGAGAAGCTAGGCTGAGAAGTCTAAGTGGGGCTGGTCTAGACATGGGATGGGTGAAGAGGGATGCTAGAGAGGGTAATGAGGTGGTTGGGAGGCAGATCATTGCTGTTGAAAGCAGAGTGGGGGTTCTCAACCCGGGGGTCATGACTCCTTCGGGGATCAAATGACCCCTTTCCCAAGGGTTGTGTATCAGATGTTCACACTACAATTCACATCAGCAGCAAAATTACAGTTAGGAAGTAGCAATGAAAATAATTTTATGGCTGGGGGGGGAGGGAGTCACCACAACATGAGGGAAGGCCTGGAGGAAGGACCACTAAGGGTCCCTCCCTTACCATCCTGTGTAATGTGTTGGGAGAGAGAGTTGGAAGAGTGTCAGGGTCAAGCTTTGGGGCCCTATGTGGAAGCCAGAACATAGGGACACACCTGCTAGGGGGTGGACAAAGATCTGCCACAGAAGCTGTCAGAGCAACAGCAACCTGCCTCAGCTTCCTTCCTGTGAAACAAGGGTACAGACTCCTCAGAACCCAGGCTGGTGAGAATTACAGGTTTTGCAGCCCTGACTAAGGACGGGGCTTCATGATATTTCTATCACCACATGGGATATTCCTGATAAGATAGGGTGACTGTCATCAAGGTCTAAGTGCCAACTGTCTCATGACCTATCATGACTTCCTGTATACACACCCAGTGTATGTGACCAGTGCATCGCCGGGCACCGCGGTGGGCTGAGCCACTCTTCCCACAGGCACCATGGCCGGCAGCAGGGGCCTGCCACTCCTGCTGCTGGTGCCTCAGCTCTTCCTGGGCCCTGTGCTGCCTGTGAGAGCACCTGTGTTTGGCCGAAGTGACACCCACACCCTGAGCCCCGAGGAGAATGAATTTGTGGAGGAAGAGAACCAGCCAGTGCTGGTTCTGAGCTCTGAGGAGCCAGAGCCTGGCCCAGCCACCGTCGACTGTCCCCGAGATTGTGCCTGCTCCCAGGAAGGTGTTGTGGACTGTGGTGGCATTGACCTGCGTGAGTTTCCAGGCGACCTGCCAGAGCACACCAACCATCTCTCCTTGCAGGTGAGGCTAATGCTACGCCAGCAGCTATCCCCAACTGTACATGCTTATATAGCCTGCTTCTTACTCAGAACCTCCAAATTCTGTGGTTTCTCACTAGCCCCAGATTCAGGGTAACAGGGGAGATTAAATTCATAATGGAGTCCTGGTCCCATCTTTGGGGTACCTGTGATGTCCAGGTTACAGAATCCTGAGGTATAGCCTGCTAGTTTGTGGAAGAGTCTGGGCTGCCACAAAAAATTTTATAGTAAAAATGTCTCACCTGGGCACATAGAGAGGGTGCTGCTAACACCATTACAGGACTAGGAAAGCCAAATGGAGGGGATTCAGCTCCTGGAGGCAGCAGGCTCAGAGCAGAACGTGAGAGTGCTGGCCCCTGCCGAGGCCCATTGGATGGGTGGATGGATGGATGGATAGATGAATGGGTGGGTGGATCCTGGTGTATCCAGGGCAACTCTAGTAGGAGGAACTACTACTCTCTCCAGAGATCAAGAGAAGGTGGGAGATCTGCTTGTAGCCACTCAGGGGGGTGAGGCTTGGCAGTGGGCCAATGAGAGGAAAGGACAAATTGAAGGCAGTTCTTATTAGGCTCCTTTGCCCACCCAGTCACATACAGACTGTCTCAGTACCTGCTGTGGGGGGCCTCTGGTTCTGTGTGGTGCTGGGTGCTGGATGTGTAGGAAGGGCATGGTCCCACCCTGTCTTCAGGTGCTCACAGTTCAAGGGTGCAACTGACAGATGAGTAAACAAAGAGGTCCAATAGAGATAAAAGGGCTTATCCACGTCTGCCATCTCAACACTCGGGAGGCAGAGGCGGGCGGGCGGGTGGGACTCGAGGCGAGCCTGGTCTACAGAGTGAGTTCCAGGACAGCCAGGGTTACACAGAGAAACCCTGTCTCGAAAAACCAAACCAAACCAAACCAAACCAAACTAAAACCAAAACCAAACCAAAACAAAAGAATGGGACCCACATATCACTGTGTCCATTGCTGTGCACTGTCTGCCTCAGGAGAGAATTCCAAGGCAGGTCCCTAAGAAAGTGCCGCTCCTAGTGCCAGGGGTAGGAACAGAAGCCTCATGCACTGCTGACCCCACCCCCCACCCGCCGCTGCCCCATCTCCACACAGAACAACCAGCTGGAGAAGATCTACCCTGCGGAGCTGGCCCGACTGCAGCGGCTGGAGACACTGAATCTGCAGAACAACCGCCTGACATCCCGAGGTGAGGACTGTGGGCCAAGGGCTAGTAATCAGAGGCCTGAGGGGCATGGTGAGAACTTAGCCCCGAAACCCCAGGGTGAGGGGGGCAGCGCAGGCTTGAGTTGGACTGGCAGGGTAAGGGGGCTCTCTGATATAAGCTTGAGCCTGCTATGACTGTTGGAGACCCAGGAGGTGGGGCCTGGGAATTGAGCTCACAGACTTCCTGGGAACTTGTCAGAGACTCTCCAGTTTGCAAGGGCCCTTAGAATCCAAGAGCAGCATTCTTAAGTTCCTTCCCCCCCACCCCGAATACAAATATAGTACATAATTGGGATAGAACTTTTGTAAAACAATGTGGAAGGGAAAAAAAACCCCTCATAGTCCCTCCACTTTGAATTAATTATTATTAAGATTTTGGTATTCTCCCTCCCCCGTTTTAAAAGAAAGTAGCTTTATTTGTATGTAATTTATGTACCATAAATGACTCAGTTCAAAAGTCAGTCCAGTTTGCTGTGTTTGGGTGAGTTTATACAACGTACAATCAATCAATCACCTCTTATGACCTGCAATCACTCACCTTAGACTTTAACCCACAGTGAACTCCTGCAATAGTTCACTGTGCTGTGTGCAATAGGCTGTGGAGGCCTGCGTTGTTTCGCTTAGCAATTTGTTTCTCTTGTTGCTGTTGCTAGAGCTCTCTCCGGCCAACACATCACACTCCACAGCAGGGTATTCCCCAGAGAGACAGTCCATGGTTTATGTAACTGTTCCCTCTTCAGCATCTGGTGGTCCTGGAGTGGGAACTGGGTGTCAGAGGCCAGCTCAGGGCTGGAGAGGGGCCAGTCTCAGTAACTGTAACAAGCCGTCTGTCCGAGGGGATCAGGAGTGAGGCCTCTCCTGCTCTGAACTCATTCCAGCTTGGCTGCTCTTGCCTATAGGGGGGGCTGAAGTTGAAAAGGGGCTCTGACCCCCTGCAGTCATCCCTATGGGAGCACTCCTTCCTGGTCAAAGGATTAGACTGGGTCCTCCAGTCCCTCAGCAAGCCCCTTGGCTGCTTGCTTTTATGCTTGAGCCACACGAGAAGGAGAATGAAGGCAGGGTGGACTCTGGAACTGACTGGGAAAGGAGGGCGCTGCCTAGCAAGTTGGTGGTTCCCCTGCTCCTGTAGCCTCTTCTTCATCCAGGGCTCTGACCTGTCCTTTAAAGGGCTCCCAGAGGAGGCATTTGAGCATCTTACTAGCCTCAATTACCTGTACCTGGCCAACAACAAGGTGAGGGCTATAGAGGGTGGGTGCGTGGACTTCCCTGGAGTGGGCGGGCTTCCCTGGGGTGGGCGGGCTTCCATGGGGTGGGCGGGCTTCCCTGGAGTGGGCGGGCTTCCCTGGAGTGGGCAGGCTTCCCTGAGATAGGCGGGCTTTCCTGAAGTGGGCAGGCTTCCTTACCCTCCTTACTCTCTTCCCTTGAGCTTTGTGTTTGTTTCCCAATACTATTGCCCTGGATGTTTAGAAGGAGACACACAGCATCCCCTATAATCTAGAGCATGTCTGATAATGAAGCAGCCAATACCACCAGCACATGGGTGGAGGGAGAGCCCAACATGTCACACAGGCACTTGGAAGGCTTCTTAGAGGAGATGGCATTTGAGTAAGGCATGAAGGGCAAGCAAATTTCAGCCTGGGCTCTAGGCAAAGCTATTCAGTTTAGGTGGCCTGTGTGTTGCTTTCCAGTGCTCAGGTGGGAGGATCACTTGAGTCCAGGAATTTGATACAAGCCTGGACACAAGGAGACGTTGTTTCAAAATATATACAAGTAAATAAACGGAAAGTATGGCATGCACAGCGTTTACTTTCCCTCCACCCATGGAGTAGTCAGATACTTCTCAATTCTCACCATTTCTTCGGAACTTCTAATCCTTCCCTGTGAGCCCAGGAGGCCAGAAGAGCAGGGGACGGGTGCAAAAGGCTTTGATTGACAAGCTAAAGGCTGTGGGGGCTGGGCACGCTTTGTTTCATCAAAAGATGAAACATTGAGAGAGTGGCTTTGCTGTCAGGGCAGAACCAAGGGCAGGGGAGCAGATAAGCTAGCTGCTGGGCCCAGAGCTAGCTTCTGCACCTCTATTGGTCTTTCTGCCGGCTCTTCCCTCTCCAGCTGACATTGGCACCCCGATTCCTGCCGAACGCCCTGATCAGTGTGGACTTCGCTGCCAATTATCTCACTAAGATCTATGGACTCACCTTTGGCCAAAAGCCAAATCTGAGGTCAGAGGTCAGAGGGATGATCCTGGGTGTGTGTGGATGTATAAATGTGGGGAGAGCTCCGGAGGTTTGGGGGAAGCAGAGGCAAAGCAGAAGACACAGGCAAGCCCTGAGAAGGGGCTCGCTGTGCCGTGGGCTGTGGGCTGTGTTCAGGGGTGTGGAGAAGGAACACCCAGGGCCTATCAGAGCTCAGGAACCAGAAGGCTGAAACCTGTGGGATGAGGAGGACGTCATACAGTAAATGAGGAATAAGAGCATATGCATGGGAATGGTGGGGTCTGGGTAGAAAACGCCCCTCCTGCAGGTAGAGATGTGGGAATGGTGGGGTCTGGGTAAAAAAAAGCCCCTCCTGCAGGCAGAGATGTGGGAGTGGTGAGGTCTGGGTAGAAAACGCCCCTCCTGCAGGCAGAGATGTGGGAGAGGTGGGGTCTGGGTAGAAAAAGCCCCTCCTGTAGGCAGAGATGCTCATCTTTGAAGCTGCTAAAGGAGGTATGGCCATTCCCAGGACTTCTACACAGGACTTCAGATGCAGATGCCTGGCTTGGACCAGGAAGTCCTATTTCTGCTGTTAATTTACGTGGTGACTTCTGGCAGGGTATTGAGCCTTTGGTCCCTGTTTCTGTCCATGTGGGGAGCTCTGAAGTTCTTTAACTGAGTGTCCCTGGGTAAAGAGGGTAGAAAAGTACCCTGGGCCCTACTTCAGCTTGAGTAGGAGTTTGAAGGCACACGGCAAAGCTAGCTTATGGCCAGGGAGCCCTGGTGGGGTGAGGACTGTACCTCCAATCCTGCAGGTCTGTGTACCTGCATAACAACAAGCTAGCAGATGCCGGGCTTCCAGACAACATGTTCAACGGCTCCAGCAACGTCGAGATCCTCATCCTGTCCAGCAACTTCCTGCGCCATGTGCCCAAGCACCTGCCACCCGCTCTGTACAAGCTGCACCTCAAGGTGGGAGTGGAGAGGGGAGCTGAGGTAGAGGCAGACCCACATCCCCGGCACAGAAGTGCCGAGGGAGGAGCATGGCCCAGTTGGGTGAGGGGATGCTGTGTGAATCGGGGAGTATGTTGCTAGGGGAGCAGGCAGGGGTCTGGGCACCTGACCTTCAGTGTGGGTTTGAGGGGGGCTGTCAGAGCACTCAGATGCTCAGGTCTGACTCCTCTCCTGGTAGTCCCCAGGCTCCTCCGCACATCTCACCCCGAGGCCCGGCTTTTGCCTGTGCCCCTCACTCTGCCCCATCCCTCCCTTTCCTTCTAGAACAATAAGCTAGAGAAGATCCCCCCTGGGGCCTTCAGCGAGCTGAGCAACCTGCGGGAACTGTACCTGCAGAACAACTACCTGACCGACGAGGGTCTGGACAACGAGACCTTCTGGTGGGTCCCTGTGTCGCTGCATCCTCCCCATCACCAACCGGCAGTGTTGTGCAGGATCATGAGGGTGCCCTCAACACCTGGCGGTCTCAGCCTGTCATCTGGGCACAGTCACGTTTCTGCTTTTCCTTGGTCGCTTTCTCTGGGGAATCTTTGGGGGTTTATGGCTGTTGCTAATTCTGTCTCTGGGAACAAATCATGTGTATGGACAAGGGCTGCTGAGACCGCAGATGGCTGTGGCCTCCTGCCTAGCACCTCAGTTTCCTCTTTTCTCCAGGAAGCTGTCCAGCCTGGAGTACCTGGACTTGTCCAGCAACAACCTGTCCAGGGTCCCAGCGGGTCTTCCCCGCAGCCTGGTCCTGCTGCACCTGGAGAAAAATGTCATCCAGAGCATAGAGGCTGATGTGCTGACACCCATCCGCAGCCTGGAGTACCTGTTGTTACACAGCAACCAGCTGCAGGCCAAGGGCATCCACCCACTGGCCTTCCAGGGCCTCAAGAAGCTCCACACAGTGCATCTATACAACAATGCGCTGGAACGTGTGCCCAGCGGCCTGCCCCGCCGGGTGCGCACCCTCATGATCCTGCACAACCAGATTACAGGCATAGGCCGTGAGGACTTCGCCACCACCTACTTCCTGGAAGAGCTCAACCTCAGCTACAACCGCATCACCAGCCCACAGATGCACCGAGACGCCTTCCGCAAGCTACGCCTGCTGCGTTCACTTGACTTGTCTGGCAACCGCCTGCAAACGCTGCCTCCAGGCCTGCCGAAAAATGTACATGTGCTCAAGGTCAAGCGGAATGAGCTGGCTGCCCTGGCACGTGGGGCACTCGCTGGCATGGCCCAGCTTCGGGAACTCTACCTCACAGGCAACCGACTGCGAAGCCGGGCCCTGGGACCCCGTGCCTGGGTGGACCTTGCTGGTCTGCAGGTACTACAGGACTGGGCCTTGTAGGGGTGGGTGGGGGACACAGGGAGTGGGAAGGATGGTGGACTTACTAGGATAAGCCTACTCAGCTGCTAGGATGAGTGACAGTTTTGCCAGGAGCCAGGTTCCCGGTGGGATAGCCAGACTGAGCTTATTCATTGGATACACGCTGGGGAGGCGGGCCTTAGTGTAGCCATGGCCATGCAGTCCAACCTTCTTATAGGCTCAAGAGCAAAGGGCACAGCGAACACAGTAACCTGTGTCTCTGTGTGTCCAGGCCAATTCACCACAGGGTAGAAGGAGGGGCCCACATTTCAGTCTGACCCTGCTCACCACTGGCCACTGGGTGGGAATTGCCATCAGGATGGGGTTTTCTTTCTTTCTTTCTTTCTTTCTTTCTTTCTTTCTTTCTTTTTTTTTTTTTTTTTTTTTTTTTTTTTTTTTTTTTTTTTTTTTTTTTTTTTTTTTTTTTTTTTTTTTTTTTTTTTTTTTTTTTTTTTTTTTTTTTTTTTTTTGGTTTTTCGAGATAGGGTTTCTCTGTGTAGGCCTGGCTGTCCTGGAACTCACTTTGTAGACCAGGCTGGCCTCGAACTTAGAAATCCACCTGCCTCTGCCTCCCTAGTGCTGGGAGTAAAGGCATGCGCCACCACGCCCAGCTCGGATGGGGGTTTTCAAAGCATGCTGGTGAGAGGTGGGGACAGAGAGAAGACAGGAGGTACCCTAAGCTAAGCAGGGTGAAAAAGCTGGCTCTGCTGCTTGGCTGAGGTCTCTCCTCATCCAGACCACCCTGCTGAGAGCCACATACCAGAACCCAGCCTCCATGTAGCCCTTAGAGCTGACCTTCAGGAGCACAACTTGGCTTCCTCTTGTTACATTGGCAAACTCACTAAAGGGGAGGAGAAGGGGGGCAGAGCCACCAGGGAAACTTGGAAGCTACCCTTGGCATACTTCTTGTCTCTGTTGCCTGCCTCAGGCAGCCCACCAGCACATAACCCAGCTACAGCTCTCCAGTTAGGCTGCTTATGTCCCAGCCAGCCAAGCCACCGTATTTCTCAGCCAAACCTCACTGTCCTAGGATCTCACCACTCCTGTACCTGCAAAGTGCCTGATCACATAGCTTCCTGTCCAGTCTTCTATAGTTCCCTGCTTCCTAGGGTCCAAGGCCAGACTCCCTGCTGGGTTTCTGGGGGGGGGGTTCGAGACAGGGTTTCTCTGTGTAGCCCTGGCTGTCCTGGAACTCACTCTGTAGACCAGGCTGGCCTCGAACTCAGAAATCCACCTGCCTCTGCCTCCCAAGTGCTGGAATTAAAGGCGTGCGCCACCACTGCCCGGCTTCCTGCTCGGGTTTTTAAGCCTCCATCTGCTCCTGCTCCAGCACACAGTGGCCCTGCTACTGGAAGCACAATACCTGCCTTGCTTACAGGAGACACCTATTCGTTTGTTCCTTTGTTCGTTCATTCATTCATTCATTCATTCATTCCATAAATCTTAAAGAGTCCCCATATTTGTACTAGAAACTGTTGTTCCAGAACTGGGGATCCTATGAGGAATAAGGGAGCACCACCCTTGTTAGGGTACATCTAGGACTCAGCTTGCGTGTCACCTCACCTAGGACACATTCTTACCCTTTAACAGGGACAGGCAGGTTAGATACCTCAACGAGCCTCAGCCTGGTAAGGGAGGGAGCAGGAGTTCCCCCTCACACTGAGTCTTTTGACTGGCAACTTGCTCTTTTTGCCTCAAATCCACCCTGTGCTAATGCCCTGGAAAGCATTTCCTGGCTCAGAGCTGGATGAATCCTTCCCCTTCTCCCTGATTACAGCCAAGCCCAAGGTTGTTTTGTCAGGCTCTGGTCCATCTCCACAGCCGGACTGGCTTCCTGAGCGTGGAGATGGTGTCTCACGGAGTCCATGCTCTGGCACCCACGGCCACCAAGTGTCTCTGGAATGAATGAGGGAGGGACTGACAGAGTGGAGATTGAGGATGGTGCCAATGGCTGAGGAGACAAAATGGGAACCAAGCCCTGTGGAGGGCCGGGGAGGTGACAGAATTGGAAGTTCTGGGCTTTAGTGCAATGCTGATGCTAGCTTACCAAGCTGTGTGGGATGTGAGCCTGTTGGATGACCCTGAATCCCAGCTTCTTGAGATGATGAAGGAATGTACAGATCATGTCGTTCTGTCCCAGGGTAGCGCTAGGGTGGGTCTGGAGAAGGTGCATATGAGAGGTAACAAGGGTGGCCACAGAGCCAGTGTGTGCCAGGTCCCCTCCCCCACGTCCCTGGCTATCGCTCCTGGGCTTCAGGCACAAGGTGACTCAGAGCCTGACCAGCCTGGGGCCTGCTGGTTGTGCCAGGGTTTCTACAAACCTTGTACCCGCTTTCCTGGCCCCCGCACATGTGACCTGCAATGTGTGGATCTTGATGTGTTTAATCTGATGGGAGTGACAGGTAGACCGAAGAGGAAAGCCTGTGTGACAAGCCTGTGACATGCAGGCAGCTGAGCTATGACTTCATGTGCAAAGGCAGGAGGGACTGGGCAGGACCCACGTCAATTAGAACAAGCGTGTGGAGTCTGGCTCAGCACATTCCAGCCCCTTACAAAGGGATTAACCTCACCCGAGCTGTTTCCCCACCTGGAAACCCTGGTTGTCAGATGACCCCACCCCCCACCCCCTTACTAGAGACAGAGATAGATTTGTGGCTTGGTGGGAGTCTGTGAGCTGGTAAGTGCTCTGTACAGGGGGGAATCCTTGACATCCCCCCCAACCCCTGCAGCTGCTGGACATCGCCGGGAATCAGCTCACAGAGATCCCTGAGGGGCTCCCCCCATCTCTGGAGTATCTGTACCTGCAAAATAACAAGATTAGTGCCGTTCCTGCCAACGCCTTTGACTCCACTCCCAACCTCAAGGGGATCTTTCTCAGGTAGGAAGCCCCCGCCAGCCACCCTGCTCGCATCCAGACAATACGTATAACAGTAGATGGACAGCTGAGAGCTGGGGGAACAGCTGGCAGCTAGAGTGTGGGTGTGGAGCCTGGCTGAGTACACTGCAGGACCCCACAAGCCCGTGCCACCTCAGTCCCGAGGGTGAGCATTCTCTGCCAGGCTGCAATGGCTCACTCGTCTGCTAGTGGGCATCAGAAACTAATATTAAAGACAGGTACAGGGTGCTGTTGATGCTAATGCGGTCCAGGAGGAGGCCCAGAGAACATCTCACTCGTAACCTCCAGCTGTGAAGACATGGGTGACAGCTGTGTTCAGTCAGCCAGGTGGGACTCAGGTATCAGGCTCCAGGGTTAGGACTTCAGAGAACTCAGACCTCACAGACTCTGGCTTCTTCTCAGACCCCCACTCCCTCATTCCAACTCGACCCACCCAAATCAGAGAGAAGACGAATAGAAGACAGACCCAGGGTGGTATCACTGGGTGGTATGACCCGGCCTTCAGTGTTGGGCTGAGTATGTCCCTTACCAGCTCAGCCAGGCCTTGCCTGGGTACCAGTCAGATTTTGAGGTTAGTGGGGGAGGGCAGCAGAGGCAGCTAGCTCTCTGCACATGAAGTGACTATGCATAGAGGGAGACCTTTCTTGTCTCCAAGCTAACGGTGTCCTGACAGGTAGGTCTCTTTGTCACGGGTGCACCCCCTTTCTAAACTTGCTGTGGCTCTTCCCAAATACCACCCTCTGCCCCCTTTTCCGTCTGAGCTGGTTAGGTGTGAGGGCATCAGCCAGTCCTCCTGCCGCTGACCCGTGGACCACCACTCAGGTTCAACAAGCTGGCCGTGGGCTCCGTGGTGGAAAGCGCCTTCCGGAGGCTGAAACACCTGCAGGTCTTGGACATTGAAGGCAACTTTGAGTTTGGTAACGGATCCAAGGACCGTGGCCACAAAGGTGAGGAAGAGGAAGAAGAGGAGGAGGAAGAGGAGGAAGATGAGGAAGAGGAAACGAGATAGGACAAAATGACATGGATGCAACCCAGGTGGGTGGTCTGTGCGGGTGTGAAGGCACCTCTTACCACTCCCTGCTGACCCTGACCTGCCTTGGCTTTCTGTGTGTCAATTTCACCCTGTCTCTGTTCTATCCCTTCATTTTGAAAACCTGTCATTTTGTTTGCATGTAGGATTGTACCATGTGAGGTATATGTGTGTGTGTGTATATGTATGTGTGTTTGTATGTTTGTGTATGTGTGTATGTATGTGTGTGTGTGTGCATATGTATGTATGTGTATGTGTGAATGTGTGTGTTTGTGTATGTGTGTATGTGTATATATGTATGTGTGTGATGTGTGTATGTATGTGTTTATATGTATGTATGTGTGTATATGTCTGTATGTGTGTATATGTGTGTATGTATGTGTGTATGTGTGTGTGTGTCTGCATGCCCAGGGAAGCCAGTTTGTGCTAAGGCATTCATTCTAGCTCAGGGAGATGAGTACTGTACTGGGAGATACTCTGGGGTACAGAGACTCCTAAGTCTGGGGCTCAGAGGAGAGGCCTGGGCTGGAGATGGGGATCTCGTCACTGTAGGCCTTGAGATATGGATAGACACTGATGGGCTAGAAGAGCTTGTCTAGGGCAGGGAGGGAGGGGACAGCCATAGGCAGTTAATACACAGAGAGTTTGCACATACATGTAACTCAAGCATCTACACATGTGTACATATATACATACTTTAGTCCAAGACACAATCATAGGCAATAACATGCACATATCTGTGTGTACACATGTGCCTATGGACATATGCATGGAGGCATGTCTGTGGGTACCCATTCATACAGGGTTACATATGAGCACACTCACACACACACTTAATACATTCATGGACTTCTCTACAAGTGGGGGGAGGAGGGACTCAAACTGCTTCAGTACTCAGAGCCCGAGGGAGGTAGGCACTGCTGTCCATAACTGAACGTGTCTACATGGAATGCTTGTGATGTCATAGGGGGTGACTGAGGGAGAGGTGGGGGTAGAGAGGGTGACTGGGAAAGCAGGGAGTGTATTTGCTCTGGGGTGGCAGTAGCCACATAAAATTCAGGTAAAACTGTTTGGCCCTCCTTTTGGCACTGGTGGCAAGGATGCTCATGGGATATGCTGTGGAGGGAGGGTAGCACATCGAAGAGCTTGGGCATGAGGGCTGCCGGAAGGATTGCAGGAGGTTGGTAACTGTCCCAGTGTGGAAGGAGGGCCAGGGAGCTGAGTGGCTGCCGTCACAGGCAAGCTAGTGGCTTGATGGCTGGGTCCCAAATCACATCAGCCTGAGGACCTTGGCTTTCTATCCATGCGGTGGGAGAAGTTAAGCATAGAACTGGATTCATTTATGGCTGGCTTTTTGTTCGGGTTGTGGCACTAGGCTTGGTAAGGAGGGCAGATGGATATGTTGGTAGCAGAGGTATGAGGAGGAAGCTGAAACCTGGGAGGTGATAAGGAGTGTCCAGGCAGAGATCAGTGGTCGGAAGGGCTAAGGTTAGGTAGGATTTCAGGGAATGTGCTAGTGAGGCCAGGGTGTGGCCATGGCCACAGTGAGGATGTTGACTTGAAATAGAACATGGAGCAGAGAGGAGCTGGTAGTGGGGGGTTGTTGATGGATAGTGACAGCTATGTGGACAGATGATGTAGACAAAGTGTCCACTAATGAGAGCAGGATTTGTTACAGGGCCGTGAGCCTGGAGGGGCAAACCTGGCTCCCAGGGCCAGCCATGGAGGCAGAGTCCCTGTCCTGAGGCACAGTCCTTAAAAGCCAGGGGTCAGCAGGAGAGGGTGATTGCTATCCCACGGGGACTGCTGGTTCTCATGAAAAGGACGGTGGAGTTCTGGGGTGAGGGACAATCTTCCTGCTTTGTGGAATGTTGGCCATAGTTAAGTCAACTGAATGGACTGCTGGAAGAAGCCCCAGGGAGCTCTGGATTCAGGGCTGGGAACCTCCTGGTTCTACACTCCCAGGGGCTCCTCCTCCTTCCCACTCACAGCAGCCTGGCTTCCGACACCCCCTTACTTTGATCCACTTCACCCAAGGCTGGTTGTAGCTAGTCCTGACTCTCCAACATGTTCCACAGGATGATGGACTACCGGACTCCTTTCTGCAGCCCAGGCCTGTGCCCCATGAGCGCCCCCTTCTGACACACCCAACGCTGAGCCCAAGAGGCACCCGAAAGTCACAGGGGCCGAACACAGTCTCGTGTCCCACCCCTTCCAGCAATGTGTCACACAGTCAGACACGTGCAGATACCACTTCACCGCCACGCCCCCAGCTTGGCCACGTAGATAGCCAGCTGCATATGACCTTCCAAACTGGCTCTCTGCACAATCTCACACTGATACACACACACACACACACAAACACACACACACACACACACACACACACACACACACACACACACACACACCCTCCCTGACCTCTGAGTCCACACTGGCCTGGTAGACTCAGGCAGCTACCCTATCCCCTATTCACTTACACAGAGTGACCTATGCTACCAAAAGCTCTTGCTTCTGGCCAGCTCTGGCCAGAAACAGTTGGCTATGTGCCTTGTCCTCTTGAGAGACACAGGGTTGTCTCCTTGCTCTGTGGCTGGGTGCTTTCCACTCTTTGAAACACAAAAGCTGGCTTTTGTTTCGTGCCTTCCCTATGGGGACTTGAACCTTCTGCCTTCGACCACAGCCTCACCTCCTCCCCCCAGGTGCTGGGCACTCCTACTGCTGGGAGCTCCCTTTTGTTGTGCCCGCAGGTCACAGGCACTTTCAGAGAACAATCTCAAGAAGGCTTGGGAGAGAAAGAGGCAGCAGTGCGTGGTGGGGGTGGAGTGGGGTGGGGTGGGGTGGGGGTGGGGTGGTGGCAGCTGCGTTGGTCTTCAGTTCTGCAGGGAAGTTCTGGGTACCTTTGGTTTTGTTTAAGGAGAAAAAAATATATATGAAGATAAAAATCTCAAAGCTGATTTTTTTCCTGTTACAGAAAAACTAATATAAAGTATTATCCCTGCCCTTGCAACCATGCTGTGTCTGTGTGTGCTTCCCTCCAGGCGATGATGGGCTGGCATCTGCTCAGGGTGGGCAAGATCCAGCAAGCAGCACCTCTGACCAGAGGAAGGAGGGCCAGCACCAGGACTGAGGGCCCCAAAGGAGTGGCGTAGACAGAGGAGGGGTGGGGCATAATAGCAAGGCAGGAAAGCCTGGTGCGTACATGCACTCTCTGGGTGGACATCTGCCTTTAGTGTTGGACTGCTGTGCAGGCCTGCACATTCCCCCTGTGCACCCCCTACAAGCTTAACCTCCAAACAGATGATCCATGGGCCCTGGGCTGTTTAGAACCCACCTGGAAAGTCACCTTTGCATCAAGGTACTGTTACTAATGTTACTGGGTGGTTTGTTCTGTCCCAGCAGAGAGGTGGCAGAAGGTGGGTCTGAGGACTCCTACAGAGCTGATTTGGGGACAAGGTCTTTTTAGGTATTCCTGGGGATGAGGTGAGGGGCACAGCCACTATGCCACCCCAATGAGGGAGAGCTGGGGTTGGGCTGAAAGCTGCAGGGAGGTTGTACCTAGCAGTGATTTGGATCTAAATGGCCGAGGGATCTCCCTGCCCCAGAGGTGTGTGGGCATCTGTCAAGTTCACCAAACTAGAATCCTGCCTGTGACTAGGAGGGAAAGGTGCTGGATTCCTTAGAGGTCTGAAGGAGAGACTCAGGGAAGGGTCAAACAAAGCCGGTGCACATGAAGGAGAAAGTAACTGGCTGGACGTTTGATCTTTCCCAGATGGTCAGCAATCAACTGACAAAGGATAGCTGTGTGGACCCACGATAGAACCACAGAGAGTGGTAGCAAGGGAGGGGGGTGGTGTCCTAGAGCTGACGTCCTTCCTGGAGTCTTTACACTCGAGGGAAGGGTAGATATGGCTTAAAGGTGAGGGTGTGAGCTCTTGGGGAAGCCTGTCTCTTCCCTGGGTCTCACGTGCTCATGAGCTTGGTATACAACCCCTCCAGACCACAGAATTATACCCCCTACCCAGGCCCCCCCCACCTCCTACCCCACCTAGAACAGATTGTATGATCTCTGATCTCTGGCTTTTGGGGCCAGGCCCTTCTCTAAGGTAAACTGTTAACCAAGGGCAGCTTCCGTTGAGATTTCTTCCTTTTCTGAGGTTTGATTTTAGGGACAGGGCACAGACCAAGCTGAGCAAGGTAGGGAAGTCTGTCCACAACAGCCCTATGAGATGGCCTGGGGTGGGCTTGATTATACTCTGTCTCCTGCCTGGCACAGCTCAGACAGGTCTGTCCTCACCGTGGCCACCAGGACAGACTGATCTATGCTGTCAGCTTGCATTAGTTCAACAAAGAAATGCTGCTCAGAGACTGGTCTCAACTGGAAAGTGTGGCTCGGGCCTATTATCTCAGTAGCTGAAAAGGCAGGAACAGGAGGGTAGCTACTAGTAGAGTCTACATAATGGGTAGCTAGCCCTGCCTTACCTTACCCTGTCTCAAAGCACAAAGCAAAACACACAGTCTGTCACATCCATAAGTCTTGAAAAAAAAACAGATTTTTATTTACCACGTTATTGCAAACATGGAAGGGACTAGGGACTCTTGTTCCATTTTGCCACAAAGAGTTCTGACCCCAAGGTACTGCTAGTCCCTTGGCTGGAACATCCCAAGCTGGGTCTTTCTCTTTAAGGCCCACCTTGCCCACCCATCTCATGGAAGGCTGACTGGGCTGTACCCACTGGGCCTCCCAGCCCTAGTGGATGGACATCAGTCTCCATATTAGACGAGAGGTCTGGTGGACAGAAACAGACAGGCTTGTAACATGTGAAGGCAGCAGGTCTCAGACCTGGATGGGCCAGCCCTTACTGAGTTAAAAACCACATGCTGTGGGGTGGGGCAGGGTTGACCTGGGCTGGACACAGCTGGGGCAGCAACAGGGACACTGTTGTTCTTTCTTCATGAGTTGGAAGCTGTTGTGGCCGTGGGGACCCCAGAGAAGGCAGAGCCTCTTTCACTATTCCCTGCAGGCTGCCTTGTTTATTAGAACAGAGTGGCAGAGACTCCAAAGACTTGAATTAGCACCCTGCTATGACTGTTCTTTCAAGGAGTAGTTTTAGCTCTCAGGCCCCCAAACTGGTTTTCCACAAAGTATAGACAAAGACCCCTACCAGATGCCTTTGTGTGCTCATGTAGTAGAAACTGTCACAGCTAGGTCCCAGGCCACAAGAGTCATAGTTGCTGATGGGCCTCTGCACGTGGTTGTCTCTGTTTTGACACTCTTTCTCATCAGTGACTGGCTAGCCTGTCAGGGTGGAACGTGCCAGCCTGTGTCAGGTGTGTTTTGAGTTCAACTCCTACCCTCAGCCCAAACCCCAGGGTCTGGCCTGGCTCTGCTGCGGCCCTGCAGGTTCACACGTTGGTCTCTAGCTCACTGATCTCTATAGTACAGTGGTCTGGGCTGGCAGCAGCTGGATCCTCATCCTGCTCTACCTGGACCGGGATGTGGTGAGGGCATGTGGGGCCCAGAGTTAGCTCTGAGGCCTCAGCCACGCTCTTCACACAGCCGTTCTGCTGGGCAGCCACGATCTCCTGCAGTGTCACTGGCTTGGTCTCACAGGGTAGCAATTTCTGGAGAGGAAATGGGGCCTCATTAGCACTTGGAGGGACTGAGGTAGGTAATGCTGCGCAGTCTCACGGGGCTGGGAGCCACTGAAAGAGATGTTCCTATAAACACAGTTGGGTAGCCCTGGCAGGTTACGGGGCTCTCTAGGCGTCTGTTTGCAGGCTGCCTGGTCTCCTGCCGCCTATTTTGGTAGATGAAGGCCTTGCCTTACAGAGTCCAGTCTGGAAAACAGTAGCTTCCCTGCCTGAACCCCAGCTTGCTTGCAGTGAAGAGGGTACGGACGCCTAAACATACAAGAGATCCTGAACACCACACAGCTCCCTGCTGCGCCACAAACAGCTTGCCCTAGGGACTGGGTTTCTCAGAGGGAAGATGTTTTCTCACTGTTTCACTGGCTAGATTGGAGTGCCCTGCAGATGGGTCCTTCACGAATAGAAGAAGCCAGTCACCTGCAGGGGCAAGGAGCCCAGAGCTGTGGAGGATGCGACCAACCGAAGGCTTCCTTTCCTGTGGGTGGGTTGAACATCTGGAACTCTGCAGCCCCACCTGGCTCCAGCCTCTACAGCCATGGTTCTCAACCTTCCTAATGCAGTCCTCTAAACACAGTCCTTCGTGTTGTGGTGACCCCCCCACCCCAGCATTTTCACTGCTACTTCATAACTGTAATTTTGCTACTGTTCTAAATGATAATGTAAATATATGACATATGGGATACCTGATGTGTGACCCCCGATGAGAAGATCGTTAGACCTCAAAGGGGTCGCCACTCACAGGTTGAGAACCACTGTCTTAGAGGCTTCCTGGAAGGACACCACTCTCACCTCAGTGCCCGTGTCCTGAGCAAAATCCTTCCGGCAGATGTGGGCCATGATCCCCGCTGCTAGCGCATCACCCAGCACGTTAATCATGGTGCGGAAGCGATCCCTGGCAAGCCAAGGTGGGCAGTGAGCTGCAGCAACCTCAACGGGGAGCAGGTAGAGAGCCACCCTCAACCAGCAAGCGTGAGGCCACTGCACAGGCACAGGCAGTGACTGCAACCGCAGGCAGAGGCGCCTAATGCACCCACAGTGGGGCTGAAGCTGAGGAAGCCCCTTCACGCCACAGGCCCCGTGTTTAGAGGGGCCAGTCTTGGGGTCACTATCTACAACCTCAAGAAGGCTCCATCTTCACTTTTGAATTCTGGGACACCAGTCGCACAGCTGGCATGGATTATTGGGGTACCCAGGCATACCATACATAGCAGCCCCCCCAACCCTGCTGCCCTCAGCAAAGGGTGAGGCTGGGTGGGGACCCGAACAGAGAACTCACAGTGCCCAGTCTACAGCTATGATGAGGTTGATGTCGTCGGTCGGCAGTCCCACAGAGGTGAGCACGATGACCATGGTGACGAGCCCTGCCTGGGGGATGCCAGCCGCCCCGATGCTGGCTGCCGTGGCCGTGATGCTGCAGAGGGAGAAGGATGTGGCAGGGATACTTACCACAGCCCTGGCTCCAAGGAGACCAGGATGCTAGAGCCTGGGGCTAGCCAAGGGTGTGGGGGCTCTGTTGTGATATCCCATGGGGTGGGGGTTTCTTAGAGAAGCAGGTCCCTGCTCATAGTCCTTTGGACCCATGGGTCCCCCATTCCCATCCATGAAAGAACTAAAAAAAGTTGGAAATTTGCCTCTGTGGGACAGAGACATTTGGAGATTCTGGTGGTCTTCCAGCACAGCTCCACCCTAGCCCCACTCTGGGCCTGTCCTTGCATGTAGGGACTGGCCTATAGGGACTTTAGGCTCTGTCCCATTGCAGCAACCTGTGCTCCACACCAGCATCACTGGTTGTCAGGCCTGGCTCTTGTCTCTGCCTACCCTGATCAGGCTTACCCTAGCCCCAGCATCGACCCTGCCTGTGGCTGGCCTGTACCCGTGTCCTTCCTGACCCAGGGGCCCTCTAGTGCGTGGCATTAGGACACACCTGATAGTGATGATCTGGCCAAAGTCTAGCTCGTAGTTGTTGACCTGGGCGATAAAGATGGCAGCCACGGCCTCGTAGAGCGCGGTGCCGTCCATGTTGATGGTGGCGCCCACAGGCAGTACGAAGCGAGCAATGCGGCGGTCGATGTGGTTGTTCTCCAGCAGGCACTTGAAGGTGATGGGCAGTGTGGCTGAGCTAGGGGCAGAGGGGCAGGTGTCTGCCCATCACCCTCCTCCAGGATGGTCTGGGCCTCGGAAGTGAGCTGCTATGGGAGAGCCAGCTCACAGGTGCCCTGACAGAAACGTGTGGTATTCACGTGGGTCAGCTTGGGCTGGTAGGAATGACCCGGGAAGAGTCCCCAGGAAGGCCATGGGGAAGGGAAGCTTCAGTGACACAGCGCTGCACTGTGGGCTAGAGTGTCTGCAGCGGTGACAGCCCCATGGGACCTCAGCAAACCCTGTAGCCTGGGCACCTTGGTTTCTGGTGCACATAACTCCCAGGTCACAGGGTAATTGCAAGATCAAGCCATGCAGTACTCAGAGAAGAGAAGTACTCGTGTTATGTCTCTGGGAAGGGGCTTCTGCTGCAGGGGTGGGGGTACCTCTGACAGAGGTAAAGCACAGCACAGTCCCAGAGGCTGAAACCCAGGCAAGACAGGTGAGGGGTACAAGAAACACCAGACCTTTGACCCAGAAAGGTGGGCTCCCACAGGGAGCTTGGACACTTGCTCTCATAGGGTAAGATGATCATGGGTGATGACTCCATCCCCTCCGTCCGTCTGTCCCTCCCTCCCTCGGTGATGACTCCATCCCCTCCCTCCCTCCCTCCCTCCCTCCCTCCCTCCCTCCCTCCTTCCCTCTCCTAACTATCCCAGGCCCTCAGCTATGGTGGGTAGCCCCCCAAGGCTGGTCATGGGTTTCACTGGTTCTACTCGCTTTCTCACCCCAGAGCATTATCTCAGCCCCTGAAAGCAATCCTGTGCAGGCACAGAATATTCCAGTCCAGGTATGGGGGCACTGAGCCCTGGGAAAGCTAAGAGACAGTCTGCCATCACACTGGGGTGTTTAACAGAACCAGGACTGCAGCCTTGGCTGTCTAGAAAGGCTGCCAAGGTTGAAACAGGTTATCCAGCCTTGACACTCCATCTGGAGTAGACAGATAGAACCCCTTCGGTGTCACAGGATCTGCCCTGACAGAAACACATGGGGCTGTGAACATGATACGCCTTCTCTGCCTGTGGAGTAAGGACAGGCCCCCATGAAGATTGAGGAAGTTTTGGGACCATGGGCAAAGGGAGGTCTTAAGAATGACAGAGGCAGGCAGAGCCTTGGGCATTAAGCTCCCATACGGTCATATTACCTATCTGGTCATATCACCTCCTCTGGGATCTGTCTGAGGAGCCATGTTAGCACTCTCAGTGGTTCTGTGGCTATAGGTGAATGACCGCTAGACAGATGGACAGAGTTCTGTTCTGCCTAACACAACCCTCTCAGCTCTTCATCTGGGGCTACCTGGAGGAGGTGGCCAACGCAATGAGCAGAGCTTGGAGGACGCCTCGGATGAAGACGATGGGGTTCTTCTTGGTGATGAGGAAGTACAGCAGGGGCAGAATGAGGAGACCGTGGACCACCAGCCCGCAAACCACGGTCACCGCGTAGAAGCCCAGCTTTTTCCCCACTGCCTTGGGGTCATCCATCTCCAGGATCTTGCCAGCGATCAGAAAGACAATGCCAAAGGGAAAGTACCTGGGGTGGCAGAGTGGCCTTAGGTTCAGTTCATGGTCCCTTCCCACCTGGCACCTTGTCACCGTGTAATCTCATCTCAAGCCTCTCATGGCTCAGGAGGACTGGGTGAGACTAAGGTGCCCAGCTGAGAGCCAGGTCCCTCACTTGCCCTGGCCCTAGATAGCCTGCCAAGTCCTTGAAGAAGCTCCATTTTAGCTCAGCAAGGCCACAGCTCCAAGGTATCATGGTCAGTCCTCTGCACACTCTTCTGGCTATCAGGCACCTAAGGTCTGAACTCTGAACCAGGAGCGGTCACTGATTCTCACTTCCGCTGTGCGCTTTCCTCCAGAGCCGAGCTAAGCGAGCTTCTCAACATGGAGAAACTGAGGCAAGATAGCAGAAAGGTGAGGCTGGATTGGGCTGGGAGCCCCAGGCAGTCAGCTAGCCCTGGTGGCCCAGATCCAGGCTGAGCCTTCTGTACAGTTTGTTGAGCTACTAAGAACGTACTGAGGGGTTCAGTGATGAGTCCAGGACAGGAGGAGTGGGGAAAGGAGGGCTCTCCCTGGAGGAGACTTACCACCCCGCCACTGCCACGATCTTCATGACAGACTCATTAAGGCACTGACAGAAGCTGACCAGGGGCGTCCCACTGTCACCCATGCGGCCCAGCATGATACCTGCGGGGTCACACAGAGAGATTCACAGGAGCACCAGGCCACCATACACACACACTGATGACAGAGCAGGGACTGATGGGCTCATGTGCCCTTGCTGATACCCCCAGAGCCCCAAGACTCATTTGTAGTCATTCTCCACACAGCAATGGACATTTATCCCCTTGAGATAAAATGTCCCTGAACACATCCTGGTGTCCGGTCTGCTTTGACAGAAAACATTTCCTAGCTTCAGATGCACTTGCCTGACTCCACTAAACCACCCTGCTCTGCCCCTCCTCACTGGGCCCTGGCTTCACAGACCTAAGGATTCTCGATAGCAGCTTCTCTCCTGCCTCAGTGCTTTTCCTTAGTTTGTCTGGACATCTGGATGTCAGTTCGATTGGCAAGAATGCATGGAGAGACTGTTCCTTGGGGTCAGCCCTGTAATGAAGAGTACCACCGAGCCATTCTGGGAAGGGTGGCCGTGTGAGTGCTGTCATTCTGGGGAAATCCACACTCTTGAGACTATCCTCCAAAGCTCTGCATGTTACTCAGCGCATGCAGCTTAGTGGCTTGCTCAGCTAAGGAGAGACTTGGCCTGTGGGACTCCAGGGAAGGGCTCTGTCACCATAATCCACACAGAACTCACTTTGTGGTATCAGGGTGAAGAAGGCCTACCTGTGTAAGCAGGAGAAGCCCAGTCTCAGGGTGACACCAGGCCAGGCCTGCCCATCTGGTCTGTGCTATCCTGGCAAATAGGAAGCCAGCTCGTGCCTTCCAGTTCTGCCTGCCTTCTGGCTATCCCTGCCCCTCCTCACCTTCCCTTGAATGTCTCCAGGATGAGACTCAGATCTAGCATACATAGGACACAGGGGTGACAATGAGGCATCCCATAGACAAGGTGACCTGAGCACCAGCCATGTCCCCAGACCAGGAAAAAGACCTGGGGATGAAGGATGGAAGAGCCCCCTTTAGAGCCACTGTGTATAATGACATGGATATGCCCAGATGAGGGCACTCTCAGGGGCACACAGAAGTGTGCATGCCAAGCACAAATGACTATGATACACACACAGCCAGTCACACTACCCAGTGAACAAGCATAAATGCACAGCAAAACACAGTTACACTGTGTGCCAGTGAGCACTGGACATCTCAAACATTTCTTACGCTCTCTGACCAGGTAGCCTTTATTCGTCACATCTCTCAGGCTGTGGATGGAGGGGAAGAAAGCCCAGTAGCCAGGTTGCCAGGTGCATGTCCAGTATCCAGTGTCAGATTCAGGTCTTAGCTCTCTATGTGTCTGGTATTTTAGCCAAGCCAATTAGAGTTTTGTTATCCATCACTGCCTACATATTCAGTCATCATCCAAGCATCTTTCTAACAGGTTTCTCTGAGCCCCGCCTTTGCTAGTCACCATGATGCTGAGCCACCTAACTGAAGTTCAGTGCAGCTCCACATAAACAGAGATCAATGCAACGGGGTCAGATGTCCACAGTGGAGCATCCTGAGTAAAGAAGCCATGACCCGGGCCCCTGACTGAGCCTGAGGACAAGAAGACCTTGATGAAGTGATAAGCTTATGGGGAGACCCCTGAGGTGACAGGGAGGAAGGACACGAGCAGTGAGCTGAGGAGAGTAGAAGCCTGGCCACAGGACTGCAGGGCTACGGAGCAGCCTGGGCCACACCCCTGAGGTCTGCAGCCTCTAAAGCCCCATTTGGATTCTGTCCACGGGTAACTGTAGAACAGGACCAGATTCTTGACCCTTAGGACACACAAGAAAGGACAAGATAAGGTGCAGGGAGCCTCCCGGAAGCCGATGGGGGAGCCAAATGGAGCCAGGGTGGTAGTAAGGCAGAGAGAGAGAGAGAGAGAGAGAGAGAGAGAGAGAGAGAGAGAGAGAGAAAGCAGGCTGGCAGGATCTGGGCAGGGGCAATGTTGCTGGGGCCAGCTGGAACGTAGTCCAGATGTCTCATGTACACAATAGGATGCTGAACATGCTCTAAGAGAACAAAATGCTTCAGAAAAGCCAGGACAGCACGAGCCAGCCACGCCAGGATTGGTGCTAAAGGGATCTCCACGCCATCAAGGCTGGAGCTTTCCCAAGAGAGAAGGGGGCCCTGAGTATGGTTGTGGTGCTGGTGGGCAGCGCTTTCAGCAGAAGATCGTGGAATCTAAAGCTATAGAGTTTAGGGGGTCTCTTTAAGAATAAGAGTATAGGCGGAGGAGGCTTATGCTTATAGTCCCACTTGGCAGAGAGGTGGGAGGGCCAGGAATTCAAGGCCAGCCTCAGTGAGGTTTAAGCCAGCCCAGGCTGCATGAGGCATTGCCTCAAACAAACAAACAAACAAACAAAAACAACAAAAACCACCACCACCACCACCACCACCACCACCACCACCACCAAAACAAAACACCCCAACAAAACAACCCAACCAACCAAAAACAAAAACAAAAAAACCCCAACAACCAACCAAAAACTGTATTCATTATATACATGTATGAAATTCTCAAAAGTAAAGAAAAAGTTTAAAACACAAACCCAAGAATATAAAACTACCTGCCTCAACAACAAAAAGCACATGCCTTTGAAGGTTCACATACAAATAAGGGACCCCAAGTCACCCCCTTAGTGACTTATGGCAAATCATTGTGGTTGGAGACCCATAAAATAGTTGCAAAGGCAAAGACCTGCTCAGGGAGGCCACTGTGAGCCTGGAGAAATGACACAGGAGAGAGAGAGAGAGAGAGAGAGAGAGCTCAGGAAAGCCTAGAATGCAGGATGAAAGACTTCACACACAGTGACAATACTTCCCCATCTCTCATGACTTCAGTGAAAGGCCCTATAACATGCTTCTGTGAGGGGCTGAGGGCTGGGCTGAGGTAGAAGGGGAGCCCCATGGGGCAGGAATTCTCAGCAGGAGCAGGATTTGGAGCCCATTAGGAAGAGCCGGAAAGAAGGCCCTGGAATGTTGAGAGGGCACTGCCTGAGCAGTGACAACACATACCCATCGTGGCCGAGAAAATGACAATGCCTAGCACGTTCATGCCGTCACTGGTACCAGGCTCTGACTTGTAGACAATCTCAGGCGGGGGCGTCAGATCCAGGGCAAAGTTCTGCACACGTGAGCCATTGTCTTCCTGGACCCCATAGATGACCATCCGCCGGGGAGGAGCCTCCTCCGCAGCTCCCCTGGGAGACTTGATAACTGGCGTGGTTTTGGTGCGGTACTGTTGGGGAGCATGCGGGCCAAGAGGGAGTCAGTACTGTGTTATTACAGGAAACATCTCGAAAGCGCATTTGTATGCACTTGTATTATATGGGTGACAATAGACTGTTGAGGGAGAGGCCCGGAACCTGGGGTGTTACCCACCACAAAGAGAAGGGGACCTTCATGTCACTGCTCACTGCCTCCAGCTCTCTGTCACTGCCACCTGATTCCCTCGCCCCGCCCCAATCTGTCTCCTCCTCTGCCAGAAGCCCTGTCACCTATCTTACCCTTTCCTCCAGGCCAGTACCCATGCACCTGACGACCCAGAGCCTTGCTGTCCCTTGGACAGATCCTGAACCTTCTCAGAGAAAGCTCCTAGGCCCTGGGCCTGGTTGATGATGTCAGCCACCCAAGGTCTTCCTTCCTCTGCCCACCAGGCCACTATTCCTCAGAAGCCCAGACAAGGGATAGCTGTCCCTTTAAACAACACAGCATCAAGATGGTAGGGCTTCTTAGAGGAGGGGAGCCTATTCAGGGAATACATGAACCAAAAGTCCCTGGCTTTGTCCCACTCACCTATAAAAGGGGACCACAATCGCATCTCCCTCAATGGATGAAATGGGTGCCCCCCCACAGCCCTTGGCATGCGGAAAGCCCCACGTGAGGCTTATTGCTGCCAACACCAGCACATACAGAACCAACCGAATCAGGCACGTTTCCTCTCAGGCCTTGGCGAAGAGAGTGCTTAGCCAAAAGGGGGAATTTCATTTGGGTCTCAAAAGATGAGTAGTTTGGCAAAAGGGAACTGTCTTAAAATAGACTAGCTGTGTTAGTCTCTGAAACCGTCAATATTTCTCCAGCACTGGGGTGGACGGCACAGTGCCCTGCCTAGCTTTTCAGCCCTGTACCCTGTGGCTGCGCTCACAGATGAGACTTGCTTCAGCTTCATAGATGCTTGTTTGGGGGTCTCTTTCCAGACCTGATTTGCATCAACATTCAGCCTTGCTCAGCAAGGGATTTAGGGAAGCACATCAGACCATGTACACAAGAGACAGGGTAGAGAATTGGAAATAAGCTGAAGTCTGGGCAAAATGACGAGCAACCTGCGTGGCACGGGGGGGGGGGGGGGGGGGGGGGGGGGGGGGCAGTAAGGATGGGAGGGCCTGGGGAGGGGTGTGTGTGTGTGTGTGTGTGTGTGTGTGTGTGCTAGTGCGCGAGAGTGTGGCAGGGGAATCGTGGCAAGGCTCGTGCCCGAGGAGCCAGAGAAGCAATTCTGTCCACTTCCGCCGTTTCTAGATCCTGGACCGAGAGGTGATTTTTTTCCTGCGTTAACTGAAAGCAGGGTTTGTATTTTCTTTTCTTTAAGTTTATTTTATTTTTTTACCAAGAGAGAGTCTCACATTGTCCAGGCTGCTCCCACATCCTGGGTTCTGGGATTACAGATATAGTATCAAACCTTGTTTATGCAGGGCAGGCACTATGCACTTTAGGCAGACACTCTACTGACTAAGTCACACTCTGCAGGGCCTGCTTCATGTACTTTCATGTTTTCCTAATTTCCAGTGAACATTTTCCCAGTCAATGTTATTATTATCCTTATGGAGGAGGGTTGTTCTTAGAGAAAGCAGGTTTAGAAGCCAGCCTGGCCCGGATTCACCCACTCTCTTGTTCTTGACTGCTGGGATAATCTTGAGCAATGAAACTACTTCTGAGCCTCAGTTTTCTCATCCAGGAAATGGCCTGTTCTTACCTTAGTGTGGACACTAATGATGATGGGAAGGGGAGTGTGAACACCAGCGGTGGGAGCCAGGGGCTTGGTCAAGGCTTTCTTCTGCCCCACAAAGTTTCTTTATGAGCAAGGGGAACCCAGGACAGGGGTGTGACAATGGGAGGTGCTAAGATGTGGATCCTTCCCCCTTCCCCCGGGATACTGTAGGAGAGTCCCCCTGTAGGAGACTGGGAGCCTGCCAGCTGAGTCACAACCTTTCTTCCTCTCCTGTCCCTCCCCTCCACAGCCAGGCTCTGCTCACCTGTTTGAACGTGGCTTCTACCAGGTTGGCTGGGAACATGTTCCTGGGAAGAGAAGAGAGGCAGAAATTGAGGAGTTCCAGTGCCAGGAAAGGAGGCCTTTGGGGGGTGGGGTGGGGGGTCATCAGAATGCACCTTCAGAAGAGGGCGGTGGAACCTTCCATGAAGGTTCACCCTTTCATTAACCTTCATGAAAAGGTCCATCCTTTCATCCAGGTCCACCCTTTTCATGCCATTGGTCCCCATCAATACTTAGAATGTCCTAGTCAAACATGGTGCCTTTCCATGCCTAAGCCCCACCTACTGTTCCCCTAGACTGGCATGACACATCCACTTTACCACACTGCTTAACTGCAGGCAAACCAGCACATTTTCCTTAGCCATGCACACCTGATTCCTCGGCAGATCTGTGGCCTTTCTACATGTGGGCTACCTTGGCAAACCATAGATGTATATCTTCCTAAAGATAAACATCTCCTAAAGGCAAGTCTCCATTTTCTCTCTATATCCTTTTGTTTGTTTGATTTTGAGACAGGGTCTCACTATATAGACTTGGGTACCCTGTATCTCACTAGATAGACCAGGCTGGCCTACCTGTCTTTGCCTCCCAAGTGCTGGTCCTAAAGATGTGTGTCACTGACAGGTGGTGGTGACACACTCAGAAGGCAGAAGCAGGAAACTCTCTGAGTTCAAGGCCAGCCTGGTTCAGGACAGCCAGAACCACCCACCCTGTCTCAAAAAACAAAACAAAAGAAATGAAGAGGAGGAGGAGGAGGAGAGAGAAGAGGAAGAAGAGGAGGAGGAGGAATGCCACCACACCTGGCTTCCCCCCATCTCTGATATCCTATGTGTGTGGGCCCAGCTCAGGACCCAGCACACAAATGAACCATTATAGTTATGTCTTCAGAGATTGGCTCCAGGACCCTCTAAAGCCCGCAGTTTGAGAATGCTGTTAGGAGTTAACACGGCATGGACTGTGCATAACCCACACAACGCACATCCGCCTGGCTTTCAGTCATCTGTGAATACTGTGCAGTCCCTGGAGCCCGGGAGTGTGGCGGGAGGAGTGCTGTGCTGCATGGATCTAACAAGGACAAGAAGCCCAGCACATTTAGCGCACATGCGGTGATCTCCTGGACATTTTTGACCTGCAGTTTGTTGTCTTCATGAGCATAAACTCACACCAGTGGAGGGCTGTCTGTGCCACGTTAGTGTTTATTTTGAGGCTGAAGTGGGGTGGGGGGGGCTCTTGTTCTGCCAGAGATGAAAATATACTAGGCAAGTGTAATTGCTGTCAATGCAATGTACTATACACACACGGCCATCAATACGGCACCCACTGCATAGCCTGGAGCCCAGGGCAGAGCCCTCCAACGGCCAAGCATTCCATTTCTGTTGTCATTATGGCATTATCATCATCATCATTATTATTTATGTGTACTGTGTGTGCAGGTGAGTGACATGGCATATGTGTGTAAGTCAGAGAATAACTTTTAGAAGTCAGCTCTCGTTTTTCATCTTTCTGTGGGTTCTAGGGATCATACTCGGGGTGTGAGGCTTATATGGCAAGCACCTTTATCTGATGAGCTATCGTGACAGCCTATCTATCTATCTATCTATCTATCTATCTATCTATCTATCTATCATCTACTGGCAGGGTCTCACCAGGTAATGTAGGCTGCCCTCAAACCTACCATGCTCCCAAGTACCCAGATTACAAGCATGTGCTACTGTGCCTGAGCCAAGTACTTCATATTCGGGGAAATTGTTTCACAAGCTGGTGAGGAATTAAAGGTCCCACCATTAGAATTGAGAAACCAACCAACCTTTCTGAAAATGTGTTCACTCTGTCTGTTATTTAACATCCTCTACTAAAACAAGTTCCACTTGACTTCAAGACAATATTTTTTCAAGTGATACCATGGAAATCTAGAGGACAATGGGTTAATTTTTTTTTTTTTTTTTTTTTACTTCCGAAAAGACTTGCTAAGAACAAAGAAGACCAATCAATGGATTTCACTCGTGGAAAAGAATAAATTCCTCAGGGCACTGTGCCATCCCTCGGTTGGACCCCGGAATACAAGAGAACATCTGTAGGAAGTGAGTGGCATCTGTAACACAGAGGCATGGTGGACACACTGCAGGCTCTGCCCTGGATGAGTTCAAATCCAGCTTGGGTTATCTGAGCCTCTGCCGTCAAAAAAAACAGATAAGGTCTGTGGCTTACTGCAAGGTAGCCACGTTCCCACTTCTTAGGTTAAAAGGTCCTGCGGTTATATCTGATGCTAACATCTGGGTCACTGGTCAGGGTGCATGGCTCTTCTTTTCTTCGCTAGCCTCTAAAAACCCCAAATTGTACCAAAATGAAGATCTTGCTTTCTAAGGTTACAATGCAGATGAAATTATAAATCAGACAGCAGACAAACTGGGGCATCTCAATAGCCAAAGTTATCACCCTGAATCTACAGAGATTTGTAACAAATCCTGCCCTTTCCATCTTCACCAGATGTCTTCTCTCACAGGAATCTCAAATCCCCAGAGGGCAGAGGCGTCAGCTCTTTCCCTGCTCTGTCCCTGGAAGAGAGCCTGACGCATAGTAGGCAACTCTGACAGTATGTGCTGCTTAAACAAATGGGTCACAGAACAGTAACACTCTAATAGAAGAAGTCAGAAAGATATACCCAGCAATTCATGTCCCCAAAAAAGATACACAAATGGCCAGTATTTTTTAAAAAAAAAATGTTTTATAGAACGTCAATGTACAGGCTGAGGAGCTGAGGGAGATGACTGCCTTCAGGAGGCCCCTGCAGTGATCTTTCCCTGAGCAAAGAAACCCCCACCCTGCCCCTCAGACCCCTCAAGGAAGGTTACAGTCCGGGGATGCTAACACTCTCAGATCCTGAGAATGTTTCCCAGAATGGCGTGAGTAACATTCTTGCTGCTGTCTGCCTGGCTCGACCTCCCGTCACTTGTCCTGGCAAGAATCCACCTTCAAGAGTCAGTTCACACATGAGTGAAGCCTCGCACGTGGACCTGTGTGTGCCTAATTCCCAAAGCCTCCTCCCCAGCGGCTGGGGCCAGAGCAGCCCGCTGCAGCATTTGCACTCCTGCTAAGATTCAGGTTCCATGGACACATCTGGCCAGAGGAGGGGGAGGAGCAAGGCAGAGGCTGGTGGGGAGTATTCTGTGACACGCTGTCACTCACCCTTCCCCCAGAGGCTCAGTTTTGTCGTGGAGGTTTAGGGGGTGGGGAGAAGTAGAGGTCAGGAGCTGGATAGCATGCTTTTTTTTTTTTTTCCATGAGTTGGAAGCTAATGTCTGCCATCAGATTCTACTGATTGCCAAACAGTGTGAAAATCTGTCATGAGCCCCAGGAGGTTCAAGGGTCTTAGGAGGTGGTGGTTAACTACTGACCTTAAAGCAAAGACTCTTTAGCCCGAGCTGAACTAAAACACCAAGTGTGTGCATTCCTTCAAGACCCCCTTTAGTGGAGGCTGCTTTATAAGGTGGGCCATGGCATTGCTACTAGTGTGCATTGTCCCTTATGAAAGCCTGTTAGGATAAGAGACCCACAGGGCCTGGTCACCAAAGCCTGATTCCCACATTCTCATGTCATTAACAGGACAGTCCCAAAGGCATGAGAGGAATCACTAAATGCTATTCCTGAAGAATGGATTTCGTCTAGAGCCCTTGTGTCCTTTTCTCCAACTTCCCTGACTCTTCCTGGAATTCAGATGAAACAACCAGAGCTTGAGCAGCCTTTTTGGGCCATGAGACACACTGCTGATGAGATCCAGGAGCTCAGCAACCAAGTACACAGGCCAAGCCTGAGATCCTGGTGACAAGGAATGGGCGCTTCTGAGGAAAAGCCTTCCCTCTCACTGAAGGCTTCACTGCAGTTCTCAGCTCAGAACAGACTGACTCATCTTAGTCACTGACAAACTTGCCAGTAGACTCAATTAACAACTTTTGCTGTGCAGTGGTAGTGCACACTTTTCAGTCCAGCACTAGGGAGACAGAGAAGGGAGATCCCTATGAGTTCGAGGTCAGCCTGGTCTACAGAGCGAATTTCAGGACAGCCAGGTCTACACAGAGAAATCTTGTCTTGGGAAAGAAGAGGAGGAGGAAGAGGAGGAGGAGGAGAAGGAGGAGGAGGAAGAGGAAAAAGAAGAAGGCGAAGGCAGAGGAGGAGGAGGAAGAGGAGAAGGAGAAGAAGAGGAAGAGGAAGAGGAAGAGAAGGAGGAGGAGGAAGAGGAAGAGAAACTATCACCATACTTTTGATTATTAATTTGGAAATGTTCCCAGGCATGTTCTGCATAAAGCATAGACAGAATGTAGCTAGGGACACAAACAGTCATATTTGCAGTTCCCAGGGTCTAGCCTGCTCCCGACTGAGGTTACCCTCCATATCTGCTGGTTATAGTTTCTCACTGAAATGGGTCCAAATGGCCCTGCCCCATCAGGGCTCAAAGGTGGGGATTGCTCCTTTACAAGTAGAGCTCCTGAGAGACTCGTCCAGCCTCCGGGACACTAACGGGGAGCTGCAAATGGAGCCCAAGTTATTACTTAATCTCTGTGGTGTTTTAATAAGGTGGAAAAAACAGCAGTCAGCTCTGATTAGTGTTCTGCTTGGACTCCCCAAGGCCTGCTGGGAGCTGATGTCAGGGTTCTGACTTGAAGTCCTGGGAAATGAATGAATGACTTGGCAGGTCAGCCAGGGACGTGGTCTGTAGTGATCTGGAATCATCTTTGAGACATGAGATGCGCCTTTGCTTTTCCTAGCAGTGAGCCCTACGGCCTTGTTTCCCTGTTTGATCTGATGGTTCACGTTGTCACTTGTATTCCCAGGATCTCCGTCCTGGTCATACATGTTCTTGTTCAGTCACCAGCACTTAGCAGACACCTACTCTGGGCCCCTCATTTCCTCCCAGAGCCTCAGAGAACGCTGCTCCCAGCACCTTCTCCTCTGACTTTTGAGGCTGCCCGGACTGGCTTTCACACCATTTGAGGTTTAGCTCTACCATGCTTCCTCATTATCCACCTCCAGGAGGAGTTTCTGCTCACTCCCTGTAGCCTCTAGCTGGCTGTGGGTCTTGCGTGCGCAACTACTGAGCATGAAGGGACCTTGGAAAGGAGAGCCACCTACCCAAGGTCACAGTGGCTTCTGATTGTCAGAAAAAGAGAGGTGAGATTTCAGGTCTCTCAGGTGGTGATCTGTCGCACAGGAAACATGTGACCCTCCCTGAAACCCCACCCTCCCACAAAGATGTGACATCAGTGATACTCACCCTCCACCCCACCCCCCAGCTTTGCGGAGCACCAAAGCAGAAGAATTGATGTCACCATGTGAAAAGCCACCAGAGCAGACCAAGGCTGGAACATTTGACTTTGATACATGTTTGGGACCCAGAGCCTAGAAACCCTAAGCAGAGGAAAGCAAGATGGGAAGGCGGGGCTCCCCTTGCATCAGCTGCCGGAGGGCGGGGCTTCCCGCACATGCGCAGCTCTTCCCACCCTGTGAAAAAGCTGTTTTGAATCACAGGCTCTGAGAAATGATGGATCACAGGAGCATAATCCTAGAAATAACAGCTCTTAGAAGGAGGCCTCCCAAAATTCCTCTTGCCTTGGCCTCCAGTACACCCATTTTCCTCCTACCCCTGTCAGCCCCACCATGCAGCCTGAAGAGTTGCCAAGGACCAAGGCCTCTGGGCCCCACGCTCTAGGCTTGGCACATACTGTTCCTGAATGGCAGCGGCTCCTCCAGAGACTTAGGCCCCAATAGCACTGTCAACAATGTGTGCAAGAACCATGTGTGCAAAGTGCCCGCTCTGAGCCATATGCTAATCTAGGCTCCAGGACGGGCTTGTGAAGATCTGCTACCACCAGGGGTGGGGGGAAGTAATGGAAAAAATAAAGAAATCTGGGGGTATAGTAGTGTCAGGTAGTGAGAGGAGCTGGCAGAAAAACTCGTTCCCACAAACATAAAAGGATACCACAGCAGGAAGTTGGCCTAGAGCAGAGACATCAGTGCCATGAAGAACAGGCACGCTCACAGCAGGAAAGGCTGTGCAGGGAGGCAGGGACAGCATGAAGCCAGGAACACACAGGGCATGGCAAGGACGACTGAGCTGGTGTAGTTAGGGTCAGGGGAAGAACAGAGCTCAGAGACCCCGAATGAGGCTGCATGAGACAGAAGGGGCACCTTTAGAGCAAGCCAGGGAGAACAAGAGGATGGCTTGCAGGTGAGCCATGGCTGCCAAAGGGATGACACACTGGTTAGCTTGGAGATGTCACAGACAGTGTGTGTTGGGGTTAGGAGGTCACACTAGAGGTGTCCAGGTTGAACCAAAATTGGAGAGCACTGGTGTGTCGGGACATTCCAAGCTGTGGTATAGGATGTCATGTAACCTGACAGACAAAAGCCTCATGCTTCAGTTCTGTCTCCTCCACCTTTGTGGTAAGAAAATGTCCAGGCTAGCTTCTTCTCACAACGAGAGATGCTGCCACTATGAGAAAACCAGGCTGACCTGATGCATAGGATATGTGTTCCTAAAGAGAGGAAGAGATGCTGAGCCTTGGGCATCAGTTCCCAGGAGGAGGAAAGACTGCTTATATTCTAGCTTTGAGCCATGAGAAGCACTCGGAGGCCATGGTGTGTGTCCTAAGATTTGAGGAATGTAGAGGTTTGTGCCTGACTCATACCCAAAGACCCTGGGAAAGCTTGCACTTCTGGCAAGGATAAAAATACTTTCCATGGGTCAGCTGTGGCTCTTAAAGAATGGATCCTGACCAAGAGGGTAGCCCAGAGGGAACCCGAGCTTAGGGACTGAGCAGAGATCTTGCCCGAAGAGAGTATTATAAGTGGCCAGATAAAACAGGGATTATTTTAGGAAGCCCAATGCTAGGATGGTTAGAACCCACAAAAGTACTAGATGAACTACAAACAGGGAATGCCTGCAGCAATTCACACACGCCCAGGACGGGTGGGGGTGGGGCTGTTGTGCACTTTCCCATCGGAGTGGAGTGGAAGACACTTCCACTGCAGTTTCTCAAACCATTCAGATCCACAAGGAGAAGGCAGGGTTGCTGTCAAATTGATGAATCTGGGGTTTTGGAATTAGACAGACCAGGACTTATATTTGAAATTGATTAGAAGATGAGGAGCCGGGGAGGAGACCATGGAGCAAGTCAGCTAGTTGAGCCCATTCAAGATCATGTGGTCCTGTTGGAGTAGGTATGGCCTAACTGGAGGAATATGTCACTGGGGATGGGCTTTGATGTTTCAGAAGCTCAAGCCAGGCCCAGTGGTTCACTCTCTCTTCCTGCTGCCTGCAGATCCACCGGCAGAACTCTCAGCTCCTTCTGTAGCACCCTGTCTGCCTGCATGACACCATACTTCCCATCGTGATGATAAAGGACTAAACATTTGAACTGTAAGCCAATCCCCATGAAATGTTTTCCTTTATAAGAGTTGCTGTGGTCATGGTGTCTCTTCACACAGTAAGCCCCCAAGACACAGGACATTTCCAGTGTGGTATGTGTACAGAGACCATCCAGCCCTGATGTATTCACATGTCCTGGGATAAGCCCTCCATCCTCGGGGCCACCTGCCTTATCCTTAACTTCAAAATCATCTGAGAGATTCAGATTCTTCTGTGGCAGGGTTCTGCCTGCTCCAGAACCTTCTCGTGGCTTGCTCTCCACCTGTTATCCACTCAGATGTCATCACAGCCAACAGCACCCGCCTCACGCACCCTTGCTCTGATCCCCACAGTGTTCCTGCCAGTTCTAGGCGTCACAGTCCCGTCCCATGGTCTCCACCCTGCACCACCCCAGTTCTGTCTTCCTCTCCTGTCCTGCTTTATTCTGGCCCATGGCTTCTCCAGCAGCCAGCAGGAGCCTTCTACTGTGCACCATGCCAATCCTGTGTTTGAGAGTTATGTCCTGGTCTGGGAATGTGCTCAACGGCAGAGCATTCGTCCAGCATGGACAAGACCCTGGGTCAGATCACTACTGCTGCAGAAACAAATCAAACATGCTTCCTGTTGCCTTTAGAAGTGGGTCTGCATGCCATGGTCTTTAGCTCCTGAGAGAGTGACTTCTTGAGAAATGGGTAGGTGGAGCCTCCTGGTCCAGGCCTGGGACCACAGCTGGCACTGGCAAGTAGAGCTATTGGCATGCCTGTGGGGGCCATGCTCTGTGGCAAAGTCTGCAGCACTTTTTTTTTTTTTTTTTTTTTTTTTTTGGTTTTTTTGAGACAGGGTTTCTCTGTGTAGCCCTGGCTGTCCTGGAACTCACTTTGTAGACCAGGCTGGCCTCGAACTCAGAAATCTGCCTGCCTCTGCCTCCCGAGTGCTGGGATTAAAGGCGTGCGCCACCACGCCCAGCTCTGCAGCACTTTTGTATGGAGCAGAGCTTGGCTCTATGGAGCAGGAGTGGTTAAACTGATGGCTCCACAAGGTGATGTCCTGGGTGCCAGGCAGCCTGGATAGAATCCTGGCACCTCGTCTCCCTGCTGGATAAAAACTGGGAACGGCACCCACTCTTTGAGTCTTGTTTTCTCATCTAGGGCAAAAGGACCAATAGAGAAAAGGTGGGACCCATAACTATCAGCCTCCTGCCTCACAGGCTGGTGGCCCCAGCAGCTGTGGGACCAGTCAGCTCATAGCCTTCCCCAGCCTGTTCTTCCCTCACCTGCCCCCAACCCCATGGAGATGGCAGAGCAGAGCCCAGCAGGCAGTCCAGGGGCTGGGGAACTGAGACGTTCACCGTTGACATCACTGTACCAGAGAATCATGAGGTTCACGGCGCACACTTGAGAGCTGGCCTGAGTCCCCATAGTCTGTGTACCCCTCTGGAGGCCACCCAGGGGACCTGTGCCAGGCCTGGGGACTTACCGGACAAGATCCAGGAGGGCATCAGCTGAGCTCATGACTGGCTTTCCACTCTGTTCGGTCGTCTCCTTCTGTGCTGCACCACCAGGGTGGATGATGGAGACCATGATGATGCCCACAACGACAGCCAGAAAGGTAGTCCACAGGTAGTATGCCACGGTGAGGATGCCCAAGCGGCTGGAGGTCTTGGCATCCAGGGAGGCAAGGCCGGACATCAAGCTGGGAAGCAAGGTGGGTCAGGTTTGTGAGAGGACAAGACCTTGGCCGGGAACTCTGCTGTGTTTGTTGAGGTTCCCTCGCCCTATGTCCCCTTGTGTGCTCCAGAAAGTCTCCCTCGGGTATTCCAGTCCCCAAGGCTCCAAACCTCCCTGGCTCTCCTCTCTCTCCTCTCTCTCTCCTCTCTCTCTCCTCCCTCTCTCTCTCTCTCTCTCTCTCTCTCTCTCTCTCTTTCAAACCTGGATCTCCAGTTTAATGTATCACACCTCTGGATCAGTACAGATGCTGTCCCCTCTGCGTGGTTCCTCTCAGAAGCCCCCGATGCTCACCTGACTACCAGACAGGACCAGGCTGTGTTGAGTGAAGAGGCCACCAATGTTAGGCATCTATTCTGGGGTTCTCTCAGCCTTCAGCCTCTTCTCTTGCGACCCTGGTTGTCACACTATGTTTATCTGCCTAATGCCATTCCAAGATTGGATGCATATGAAAGGAACACGTCTGACTTTTCTGTGGGCCCCCAATGCCCAGCACCAATGGACAGGGAGCAGATGGCTACTACAGGCTTACTCAAGGGACTAAGAGTAAGGCAGAGACAGTGACCTTGCCTGACGACTGCCCATGTGACCTCTGACAAATGCATCTTTCTTCCATCTAGGGATCCAAGATCCCCCTCCCCACATGAGAACACAGAGAGTGAACCTGAGCCAGGCCACCTCCTCACCTGGCCAGTACTGAGTGGGGTGTCTCTGCTGTTGGGGGAGAGAGTCGGAGATTAATTAAGGAAATGCCTGTGCTTTGTTTCGCTGCCAAAAGGATTTTCCTCCAAAGCCCTTTCATTCTTTCAGATAAAGGAAGTATTTGTCTGGTTTTAATCATGTAAACAAGAGCGGATAATCCTCCTGTTCCTCACATTCTCCCTAATGTTAGCCCTGATCCCTCCCAGCAGCCGGTGCCCGCCCCTCAGGACAGGCTAACCTCGAGACCTGGGCAGTTCTGCTTAGCCCTGGGCATGGACTGGCCCTCCATTAGACCAAGGGTGAAGATGCCTCCTCCTGGAGTCCTCTCCTGACATCTGGCTTCCTCTCCCGGTCCCTGTGCTTTCTTCTGTCCTCACCCCAGTTCTTTAGGCTGTTATATCATGGGGTGCCTGTTGAGGCTGATCTTGCTGTCTATTGTAATACTCAGTGCAGGCCCCAAGACCCGGATAGACTCAAGTGACTCACGTGACCCTGCCCCCAAGCTGTTTCTGATTGGTAAATATAGATGCCAACAGGCAATAGCTGGGCAGAAGAGACATAGGTGGGATGTAGGTTTCAGGAGCTGGGTGGGAGTCAGAGGAGAGCCAGCAGGAGAAAAAGGTGCAGGGGGAAGAAGCCACTTTGGGTTGGGAGCCAAGAAAACGTGGCCCTGGAAGTAATGACTGGCCAATTGGAGTTAAGAGTAGCCCAGATAAAACATAGTAATAAATAATAACTCAGGTTATCGATAGAAAAATAGATTCTAATAACACAGAAGGGAAGTATCTGCCCAGCTCTTGTGCTATTTAAGGTTTATTGTAAATATAAAGATGTGCATGTCTTTTATCTGGAACTAAACCCTGGGTCGGGAGGAGGGTAGGCTGGAGTCTGAACAAAGTAGGTGAGCCAGTCCAGGGCAGGCCCAAAGAGTAGTAGAGAGAAGGGAGGGAGGATGGGAGGGTGGGAGGGGGGAGAGGGAGGGAAGAAGCAGGAAAGGGAAGGAGGGAGGGACAGAGGAGGGAGGGAGGGAGGAAGATGCACAGTCTCCATCCTCCTCCTCTGCCAGGATGCCATATGCTAGCGATGGGCTTAGGGTCGGTCTCAGGCATAAATCCCAAAGGCCAGTAATGGGATTGCCAGCTAGAGGAAACAAGGCTGCTGTGACCATTATCCAAGAAAGATTACTTCTGCCCTCCCTCAGCAGAACCCTGTGGTCAGGCCCACATGCTGTAGGCCATAGGGAAGCCAGTCCTTGAGAGAGGGTATGCCCTACTTCACCACATTAGTGCCTTGCTAGACCAGAATGCAGGCCAGCTCTAGGCTTGTCTGCGTCTGTGTCTGGATCCTGTCCCAGACCTCAGGAAGTAGTTACTCTGCAGGAAACAGGGAAAGCAACAGACAAGAGTACCAGGACACAGGGGACACAAGTACTGCAGAAGTGGGACAAATCAGTATAATGAGGAAGGTGGCAAGAGCAGTTGCTATTAGGGGAGAGAACTCTAGTTGAGGTTGTAGAGAGGGCTTCCTGGAGGCAGCAGCATTGGAAGTTGGTCCTTCCAAGATTTGGAGATGGGACCTACAGATGGTAGCAGAAGACACAGGAGACTTTAAAGTGTGGGGACAACTGTGCTGTTCAGTGAAGTCTGAGCTCAGGTGCTGGGTAAGGTGTGGTTATAGGACAGAACCAGATTGTATGTGGCCTTGAATGTTGAGTCAAGGGGGACTAGGAGGCCCCCAGGGGTGCAGAGGACAGGGAGCAGACCACTGCTTCCCAGATAGCGTGTTTAGCAATGTCTGCCCAGAAGAGAGGACGGAGTGAAACATTCCTGAGGTTTGAGGCTAGGGGTTTTCCAGGGTGATTTGTGCATCCCCTGAAGCCACTGAAATGTGTAGAAGCTAAATTTTGGGTCCTCAGATGAAAAGATGTGTAGCGACGACTTTGGAGTTTTGGTTTCTTAAAAAAAAAAAAAAAAAAACCACCACAACAAATATTATAAGACTATGAAATTGTTTTAATCTCAAGTGTAGGATATGGGGCTCCATCAGATTGTCCATGGCAGCTGACTATGATTTGCCTCGTGCTCTAGCAGGGGTGTGATTTTGCCAGCAGTAGATAGTTTCTACAATTGTGTGACATTTGGAATTCTGGGGACTTTTCAGAGGGTATATAAATGTGTTGTTGGTCACTGTTGGTCTTGGTTTGTTAAGTAGTATGTGGAAAGAAGAGGAGGGGGATGAGGAAGAAGAAGAGGAAGAGGAGGGGGAGGGGGAGGGAGGGGGGAGGGCAGGGGGAAGGGGAGGGGGAGGAGAAGAAGAAATTAGATATCCTGACAGCAAAGCTCAAACTGGCCCCAAGGAACTGGATGCTCCAGTCAGCAGGAAATTGTCTCACTATAATATCTCACTTTCTGATCCCTGACTTTATTCAGGGATCTCTTTCCTTTTCTCTCTATTTTTTCTATTCTCTATTTATTAGGGGGTTGAAAGGGTGGAAGAACAGGGGCTGTAGAAGGGTGGAGGAAAGAAGACCCCATGAAGTAGCCGAGAATGGCTACAAAGACATCTGTGTACCACTGTGCTATGCAGCCACCAGAAAAGGCAGACCTGTCACTATGAAGACAGACAGTCCTAATGTAATGTCAAGTGGAAAAGTGATTTAACAGCGGGGAGCCCCAGAGCCTCCTGGGAAATAGACTCCTCTCTGACTTGCAGGATTGTGTCAGGAGAGCCTGATTTCCTGAAGATCCACCATGGACACCTGGCTGTGGGAGGCCCGGGGTGGGGTGGGAGAATGCAAGTGCAGTCACGATCTGAGGGCTCTGTGGCTTTTTCTATTTCTCTGCTTTCTCTCTTACACCCAGAATGGAGTTTGTCTTGTGTGTTGAAAGACACAGCCCAGATACCCTGCCTGGCAGCTATAGAGCTGCGGTTTACCAGGAGCTAATTAATTTTACAAAGTTAATTTTACAAAGTTCAAAAAGGCCAAGACAGCTCAGACCACAGTGTGAGACCCTGTCTCAAAGAAAAAGGAAAGAAAAGAGAAGAAGAAGAGGAGGAGGAGAAGAGAAGAAGAAGAAGAAGAAGAAGAAGAAGAAGAAGAAGAAGAAGAAGAAGAAGAAGAAGAAGAGGAGGAGGAGGAGGAGGAGGAAGATGAGGAGGAGGAAGATGAGGAGGAGGAAGAGGAAGTAAAATGACATATGAAATCTATTTAATAATACTTTAACCTGCTATATCCAACCTATTACCATGCATAATCAATGTGAAATTTTTTATGCTTCCACAGACTTTACATTTTAATTAAAATTATTTAACAAATCAATATATTACTAGCTGTATATCAAGTACTTGATAGCCTAGTGGCTATCATACTGAGAAGGATCTGGGTTGACATAAGGACAATGGAGCTCAGCGTGAAAGTCGCCTGGCCAGGCTACTCAGGAAGTAAGTTTTAGAACCAAGATTGGAGCAGGGTTCCTGACCCTTCTGCCCACTGTTTCTTGGTTCTGATCTAAGGCCTACTTTGGGATGATAATGACTGTCATGTGATCCAGCCCATGCAATCCCCTCTCAGTTCAGCTCTCAGAGTTCTGCCTTGTCCATAGCTGCAACCTGTTTGTTGGTAGTGGTGAGCCTGCCATCTGAGGGAGTAACCAAGTACAGCGAAGTCGACCAGCTATGGGATGTTAGAACAAGACTTACAGACAGAATAGTCGGTCCCATAGACGTGACCTCAAATACTCCTTCTGACTTTGGGTAGGGACAAAAGCCATGTCTGTCCCACTCCATGCTTAGGTAGGTGCTCCTAGGAATGCCCCAGTAAAAGGCCCCAAGGAGGAACCCCAGGGAGGATGGGAGCCCAGTGGCCTACAACTCCCTCCCAAGCCATCTGGTTCACTACCGAGTGCCCAGGGATTGGGGATCAAGAGATTGAGGTGATTAGAGACATTAGCTTACAAAGATGGTGGGGAGCTGGCCTGGCTCCCAGCCTCTTTCAATCTGCAGGGGAAGGGAGGTCTTGACTGTCAGGCTCCTGATGAAGAGGAAGGCTACCTATGCACCGCACCTGGCTTCCACATCAACATCCAGGTTGGCGCTGTGAACCCCAGTGTGGACCAGGTAACTGATCAAGGAACAATGGTGGGCAGGACTGGAGGAGATTCTCTGGAGGCCCTGCTCACTCGCCTGCCCTATGTGCCTCACTGCAGAGAGCCTGACCGTAGGCTTCGAGTACCCCTGGCTTAGCCTTTGTTCTGATGATCCCTAGGATGGTATAAAACCGCTTTGGGCGGGCCTTCCTCATTCTTACTCCAGCTAACCTGTTCAGCCTGGACTCCAGGAATCTCCTCTGCAGGCTCTTCCTCCCGGTGAGCCTCTCGGTCCACTCCCTGCCTCATCTCCACTGTACTAACATCATCTTAGACAGCTTGTCTTCCTGGAGTCTAGCACAGGATGGCAGTGGAGGAATTGAGATGACTAGGTCTCTAAGCCTTGCGCTTGGGATTAAGGCAGGAGGACAGAGAGCTTGGGGCCAGCCTAGACTATGTAGCAAGCAGTAGGCTTTCTGGATCCCTCCCAGTGTAGACCTTAGTCTGGCTTGTGTCTAGGTCCCCAGAACCCAGGGCCTGGCTAGACCTGAGTGTTGGTTTGTTGATGTGATGTTAAACCAGCAGTTGCTCTGGACCAGACTGTAAGGACAGTTTGGAGTTCTGGTGACTTTAAGCATAGGGTCCCTTTGAACTGGACCCTTGAGCTAACTGGTTCCCTGGCCAGGCTAAGGGGAGTTCCCCGGCACTGTGTGTTTTGGGCATTGAAGTCCTTGGCACTAGGACTCGGGGAAACAGATGGGGTGTCAGCAACCAGATAGAGCTGGAGAGTAGTTGCAGACAGTACACAGGGTCTTCTGGGCCTGTTTTTAGCCTTCTTCTTCCTACCCGTTTTATCAATGGCTTGGCCAAGGCTACTGACACCATGTGGACCCGGTTTGTAGAGGACAAGCTGGAAGGAAGAGCTGATGAGCTAGCTGAAGGACCCCAG
>LR750130.1:706733-720996 GCA_902729485.2 Mus minutoides
CTCTGCCTCTGCCTCTGCCTCTGCCTCTGCCTCTGCCTCTGCCTCTGCCTCTGCCTCTGCCTCTGCCTCTGCCTCTGCCAGTCTCTGCCTCCAAGGAGTGGTGGGATTAAAGGTGTGAGTGCCCACCACCTGGCAAACTGTCTCATTTTTTAACAAAACAAGTTAAAGCAATTGAGAATGGGCAGCTCAGGCCACTGCAGCTCCCTAGCTGTAGCAAAGAACCACTGTAGAGCAGTGTTTCTCAACCTTTGGGTCACATATCAGATATCCTGAATATCAGATATTCACATTACAAATAATGGCAAAACTACAGTTATGAAGTAGTAACAAAATAATTTTATAGTTGAGGGTCACCTTGTGGGATACAGCTCCTATTCTACTCCTTGATGACTGTGTGGCCTTGGGAGTGTTGCAAAACCCACTAATTGTGACACTTGTAAAGAGACAGTGGCCACTCTGATACCTGTTAAGCTTGCATACAATGCCTGCTACTGCTGTTACCCATCAGGGACAAGTGCAAGCCTCTCTAGGATGAGGAAGGTGATGCCAGCCTTGACAAGAACCCATTTGAAATCTGCTTAATGATTAAAGGGAACCTAGCCTATATCATGACCCTAGTGGGCTTCCAGGGCTGCAGATGAAGGGATCACGAGAGAGAGAGAGAGAGAGAGAGAGAGAGAGAGAGAGAGAGAGCAGGTCTGTAGGCTCCAGCTTCTGACTGGTCCCTGCTGCACTCCCTACTCTGCAGGCAGTGCCTGTCAGGTAGCATCAGTGTAAGGAATATTGAAATAATCTACAGCAGAAGGTATTGCAATCTGTCGGTAGCTGCAGCATCTATTAATAAGTCAGAAAGTGGTGACATATTTATTATGGAGTCTAGGATGGTCCTAGTTCATTCCAAGCAGGTAAGAAAGGCCGGAGGCTGGAGGGATGCCTTCACAGTTACTAGCACTTGCTATTGTGGATGACCCAGGCTGGGTTCCCAACACCCACATGGTGACTCACAACTGCCTATCACTCCAGTTCCAAAGGCTCTAGTGACCTCTTCTGGCCTCTGTGGACACTGCCTGCTCATGGAGCACAAATACACAAATAGTCAAAAATACCCATACACATAAAAATAAGTAAATAAATCTTTTTAAGAATCCAAGGGCTAAGGGGCTAAAGAGATGGCTCGGCGCTTAAGAACACTGGCTTCTCTTCTAGAGGACCAGGGTTCAATTCTGAGCACCCACATGGTACTCCCAACTGTCTGTATCTCCAGTTCTAGGGGAATCTGACACCCTCACATCAACACACATGAAATAAAATTAAATAAATTATATATAAATAAAAAAGAATTCAAGGGCTGGGGATGTAGCTCAGTAGTGGAGTGCTCACCTGTTAATGCATAAAGCCATGCATTTGATTTTTGGCACCACATAAACCGAGTTTAGGAATACATACGTGTGCTCCCAGCACTTGAGAGGTACAAGCAGGAAGTCAGGGTTCACGGGCATCCTTGCTGTAGCTCGACTCTGAGGCCATCCTGGGCTACTTGACACCCTGTCTCAAAACAAAACAAAAACAAAAACAAAAGAAAAACAACCAACAAACAAGAACAATAATCTTCAAATACAGAACTTGTAAGTCTGACTCACTTACAAGGAAGTACTGTTTTCCTTGGAAATAACCAGTGGTCTTCTGTCATCTGTATGATATTCATAGAAGAGAACACTGAAAACCAGATGAGGCCAGCTCAGAATAATTATTATCTCATTATCAGGTCATATTTCAGTCTTGAAACAGGGCCATGGTACACACTGGAGACTCTGGAAGATTTTATAGTAAGAACCCAAGTCAAATTTCAAATTGCAAGGATCCCCATCGTAAATAGTCCCACTTTTCTGGGACAGGCTCACCGGGATCCAGCAAAGATCCTGAAGTTTAATGAGAGAGTGATCTCTCCCAGCTGGCACAGGGCAGCGGTGTGTGTCTGGGTCCTAGTACTGGGAGACTGAGCAGAGGGGCTCACTGTGGCCATGCTGTTTAAGACCAGCCTGATTAACAAAGTTGGATCTCAAAAAATAAAAGGAAATACATTTAAGCAATAAAAATGTTCACTCACTCATCATTTTCTTCCCCATGCTCCTGGAGATTAGGAAAAAAAAAAATGCTGCTTATCTTCCAGAAACAGCTGGGAATAATTGGCCTACAAAATGTTTTTTTTTTAATTTTATGTGTATGAGTGTTAACCTGCATGTATGTCCCTGTACCATGTGTGTGCTTGGTGCCTGTGGGGCCCAGAAGAGGGTGCCAAATTATCCAGAACTGGAGTTATAGATGTTTGTAAACTATCATGTGGGTGCTGGGAATTGAACCCCGGTCCTCTGCAAGAATAGCTAGGGCTCTTAACCAATGAGAAATCTCTCTAGTCCCAGGAAATAAAGAATTGTAAAAAGTTAAACATCTGGCTTATCAGAAGACAAGAATGTTACACAATACTGTTCTATTTTTCTTACATATAGTTCATTAATTTCATTTTAGGTTTTGGGTTTTGGGTTTGGTTTGGTACTGGGAATTGAACCTAGTGCTTTCTTCATGCTAAGCAACTGCTCTACTCCCGACCTGTCTTCCCAACCCCCAGCCTACTGTTTTAAATTGGCAAATCAAATAATATATATTTATCCAGGGATGCTCAGTCTTGTTCTTAGTTACTTCTCACTGCCATCATTAATGACCCCTGTTGCTGTTTTCCATAACAGAGATGTAATATTCCATCTCAGTGAGGACCTTGTGCTAACTAGTCTTATGTCAACTTGACGCAAGCTATAGTTATCTGAGAGGAGGGACCCTCAAGGAGCAAATGCCTCCACAAGGTCCAGCTATATGCAGGCAAGTCTGTAGAGCATTTAAAATTAGTGACTAATGGGGGAGGACCCATCCCATTGTGATTGGGCCACCCCTGGGCTGCTGGTCCTGGGTTCTATAAGAAAGCAGGCAGAGCAAGCCATGGGGAGAAAGCCAGTAAGCAGCACCCTTCCATGGCCTCTGCATCAGCTTCTGCCGTCATGTCCTGCCTGATTTGGGTCCCTGTCTTGGCTTCCCTCAATGGACTGTGATTCAGACACGTAAGCCAAAGAAGTCCTTTTCTTCTCAAGTTGCTTTTGGTCCTAGTGTTTCATCACATCAACAGAAACCCTAATTAAGATACAGCTTTTTCATATTTCTGAATTAAAGTGGTTATATGCATACATACATAGAGAGCCTATGATTCAACAAACAGCCCAGCTCTGCTGTAGTAATCTGTCAAGAACAGTCAGGACTTGGGCAGTGGCTGGCAGCGTTCCACCCGCCCCCACCACTAAAAAGGCCAACTAGAGACTGCCAAATATGTTCCCAAGCAATCACATAAAGACAATGTTTTTAGTCTCTCTTTCTCTCTCTCTCTCTCTCTCTCTCTCTCTCTCTCTCTCTCTCACACACACACACACACACATACACACACACACACACACACACCTTCCTGATGAAGGCCAAGACGATATCATGGAGTCTTTCTTTATGCTATAAAGTTTTCCTGCTTCTGACTTACCTTTGAATTTATGCCAAATACAAGTGATGGTGGGTGGCTCCCTTGCTCTAGCAAGTTCTGAATTGCTAGCCCGAGTGCCCCCCCCTCAGTGGTCTTTACCTCCTCCAAGAGCCTCTCTCCTCAGTGCCCCGAGTGCTCTGAGGCTCCTACCTCTCACCGGTACCTATTGTCTCTGAAGTTGAACGATAATAGCCAGGGCAGCCTCCTCCATGCAGTGCATGCTACACATAAATCCCCTTCCAGTTTAAGGGAGTATCCTGCTACAGACCCATGCTCTCAAAGTATGCTTGCTCTCAGAGTATGCTCACAGAGATAAACAAACCCAGGATGACCTTGTAGCTCTTTGTGAGGTGTCCAGCTAACTTCTAGTTATTCTGAATTCTTTAGAAAATGGAGTCTTCTGAACCAAGGAGATGGCTCAGTTGGGAACGTGCTTGCTGTGAAGTCTTGAGCATGTGAGTTCCTTATCCAGCACCCATGTAAGGACATGGAGACAGGAGGGTCCCGGGGGCTTTCTGGCCACTGGTCTAGTCGGTCTGTATGCTCTAGTGAGAGACCCTGTTTCAAAAAGCAAGGCAAAGGAGCTAGACAGACAGCTTCACTGTTAAGAACACTGGTCCTTCCCAAGGATCCAGATTTGATTCCTAGCACCCGCATCTGTAGTTCCAACCCCAGGGAATCCAACACCCTCCTCTGGCCTCCTAGAGCATTGCAGACACCAGATACATAGACATACATGTCGTCAAAACAACCATACATAGAAAAAAAAACTTGTTCATGAAAAAATGGTGGGAAAGGATTGCGAAAAACCCCAGCATCCAGCCTCTACACTCTTGTGAGGCAATGGGCTATGCACAGACAGTCTGGTCTCCAGTTGAGCTGAGGTAGAACCCCAGTGGTGGTAATTCCTACCTACATGGGACAGCAAGCATTTCCTTATGTCTCATGGACCCCTGGCTCCTGTGAAGTTACTGCCCCCACATCCCCACAGAAGCATGTGGCTAGTAGTCATGTACACAATGTCTCAAGCTTCTGACCTTCAGGCTAGACTCCTCCCAGTTACCTAGCAACAGCAAGATAACAAGCCCACTATAAGAGGAGCTACTTGGCCCCACCTCGCTCTCTCCCTCTTTCTTTCTCTTACTCTCTAAGCTTTTACCTCTCTCTCTCTCTCCCTCTAAGCCTCTACCTCTCTTACTCTTTAACTCTCTTTCTCTCTCTCCTTTCCCCCCTTCTTTCCTCTTGGCCATGGCCGGTCTCTCTCTCTTTCTACCTTTTCTCTTTCCCCTTGCCTTTCTATAATAAAGCTCTAAAACCACAGACTGTCTCTGTTCATCAAGGCCTGGACAGACTAAGGACTCTCGCCTGCGTGGGAACCTCTCTCCCTCTGCCATCTTCCCATATCCCCTATTCTGTTCTCAGCTCCTCTGCCGTATCCAGTGTGGGATGCCAGAGACTGAGAACCTGGTACTGGGGGCTGCCCCTTGTCCATTCCCTGCCGTGTGGGGTCAGTGGCTTCACACAACCAGATGCCCACCCGGGGCCGCGTGGAAAGCGTCCGGCAGTCCTCCCACGTTTGCCTGCCCAGAGCACAGGAAGTCTGGCTGGACACGGGCTCTCTCCTTCCCCCCTCTTCCCCTATACCCACAGCACCGCACACTCTTGTTATACATGTGCACACATGCGCACACAGAATGGAGTTTTTTTGTGAAGTAGATTTTCTGACAGACAGACAGACGAGTGTCGAATTTCACAAAGATTGTAGTAAGAAGTCAGAAGCAATAGCCAGATGTTATAATGGTCCATAGATGTAATCATAGCACGGAGAGTATCAGGAGTTGGAGGCCAGCATGGGCTACATAGGGAACAAGACCTCATCTCAAATGGAGTTGTAAGTACTTGGGAACAGCGTGAACCACCGAGCTATGCTGAAGCTGGCTGGCTGTGGCTAGGCTGGAGTGGCTAACCCTGGTCTCAGGCTACTATAGAACTAGGCACCACAGACGCTCCTTCTCTCACTATTTATTGCTCATAAAATTGATCGTCAACCACCTTCGTCCTTCCTCCATGGGCACACCCTGGATCTCCGAGTTGTTTAGATTATGGGTAAACGGACTGTGGGTGGATACAGAGAGATGTGGAAGGCAGCGGAGACAAAGGAAGAGGCTCCCTGGTTGGGGGGGGGGGTGTCCTTCAGACGCTGTTCTGGCCCACGGTGCTGAGACCCCACTTTCCATCTCCCCAGCTCTGTGAAGCACACGTAATGCCTCCCAAAGCAGGGATAGTCCTGTTTCCTGAGTGTTGTAGAAAGTTCTGTGTCTGCCTTAAAAAAAAAAAAAAGAAATTTGAAATTCCAAACATCTTTTTCAAGCTCCATTTAGCTCTTTTTATAGCTGTGTTTGGACAAGCTGAGCAAATGAAACGTAACATCCAACTCGGGGGCTTTGGTTGATCACCCCGTGTTCTGTCTGAGGGAAGTCAAAAGTGCCCATCATGGAGAACTCTAAAAGCCCCAGACTGCCCTGCCTCCACTCCTGCCTTCTAAACCCTCTGTCTCTTCTTGTTCCATCACAGGAGGATTCTTGTTTCCCAGCCCCCTGTGCCCTTTCCGGAGCCGTCTCCATGTCCGTTGTTTGGTGTGGCCTCTCCTCTCAATCCAGCTGATGAAACCAGTGGTCCCCTAAGATTCATCACACTTGTAAGCCCAGTATCCAGGAAGCAGAATGACTTAGTCGGGTTTCTATTGCTGTGGTGAAACACCATGACCAAAAGCCATGGAGAGGAAAGGGTTTCTTTCAGCTTTAAATTCTCAGGTCACATTCTATCACTGAGGGAAGTCAGGGCAGGCCCTCAAGCAGGGCAGGAACGTGGGGTAAAGACTGAAGCGGAGACCACAGAGGGGTGCTGTTTACTGGCTTGCTCCTTATGGCTTGCTCAGCCTGCTTTTCTATGTAGCCCAAGACCACCTGCCCATGGTGATTGGGCTGCCCCCACACTGTATCAATCATTAATAACCGTATCAATCATTAATCATATCAATGAGGAATCAAGAAAACGTCCCACAGGCCCGCCTATAGGTCAATATGGTGAAGACATTTTCTTAATAAAGATTCTCTCTTCTGAAATGACTATCGGCTGTATCATGTTGATGTAAGAAAGCAGCCAGCCTATGGCAGGAGGACCAGTTGTTCAAGGCCATCCTTGGCAGCATAGCAAGTTCAAGGCCAGTCTGGAATGCTGGAGATCCTGTCTCAACTCCCACCCCTTCGTAAAACAACAGCAACATGGCCACATTCATGCGGCCTTCACGCGCACCTTGGAGAAAGAACCATTTATCACCACTGTGCACCCACAATGCCTTTCACTCCCCAGCACACGTGCATCACACTGGGTATCTGCTCTCCACAGCAGGACTGCATCCACCTCAGGGAGGGGGCCTCACTTTCACTCCTGTAGACCACTGTCCCGGGATGGTTACATGACTGGAAGCAGAGACTTCATTTCCTCTGGCTTGCTCCTTGTGGCTTGGCATAAGGGTTGGTGCCTCAGTGGGTAAAGAGCTTGCTGAACAAGTTGGAGGATCTGAGTTCAGATCCCTAGAACCCAGGTAAAATCCCAACACAGTAGCACACATCACTCGCCAGGCAGGCCCTACAGAGAGGTTGGAGAAGAGGTGGGAGGTGGACACAGGAGACTCTCAGAACCTGGAAGGTCAACTACTGTGGCATCCGTGGCCATAAGCAAGTGACCGTTTCTCAAGGTGGACCTCAAGGCTCAACACCCAAGGTTGTTCTCTGGCCTTCACAGTTGCACTCCTACACATGAACACTCACACATACATGCATTACACACACACACACACACACACACACACACACACACACACACACACACAAAAGTAAATTAAATATGTAGGAAATACTGCAGTGGAGCTATGGAGGGACTTGGGGAGTGGTGCAGTGCTGGGTGCCAGCAAAGTTTCAGTTGGAATGAACTAGTACGGAGGATTTTAACTACTTTAGAAATATAGCAAACCAGTACAGTCTGTATTCCTAGTGACTGAAATGGGCGCAGTAAAGAAACCAAAATAGGGCTGCCTTATCTGATCTCAGGAGAGAGGATGCACCTAGCCCTGCAGAGACTGATGTGCCAAGGTGGGGGGATACCCAGGTGGGCCGCCACCCTCTCAAAGGAGAAGAGGTGGGAATGGGGAGGGACTGTGTGAGGGGAATTAGGAAGAGGAGAGGCAGTGATCATCAGATGTAAAGCGAATAAATAAATATATTAATGGGGAAAAAGAAGCAACCGCAGGTCTTGATATGAAAATAGGTACCTCAGGCATATGTTAATGGAAGAAAAGGAGAACCCTTCCTTTAAACGGGTAGAAGCTATTTTCCTAAGTCCCTGATAGGGTGCAGGCTTTTGTCTAAAGGCTAGACTTTGGGAAAAGGGATATCTTGGGACCAGACACCTAGCACTCAGGAGATTGAGACAGGAGGATTACAAATTCAAGGCCAGTCAGAGTTACATGGTCAGACCTTGTATAAAATTCAGAAGAGAAGGGGGAGGAAGAGAGTGATAGGAAGGGGAAGGAGAGAGGACCAGGAAATGAAGGAGGAAGGGGAGACAGAAGAGGAGGTGGGGGCTCTCCTCTTGTGTGAAAGCATCAAGGCCTAAGTACACACAGCACATACCTCAGAGAGGGATTTGAGGTTGAGAACAGTGCCCCAGTCCTCCTCTGCCCAGCTCTGAGGGAGAGAAGAGAAGGGCAGGCTTGGAGAGGGAGAGCTCTCTGCCTCTATCCCAGGTGGCTCCAGGGTCCCCTTTCACATCTCCTCTTGCCTTCTCCATCCTGTTCCTCCATCCCGGAAGCTGACCTATGAAGACACGCTAGGGCTGTTGGTCTTCAGCTTCAGGTGGGGTGCACGCAGACCGTGAGGGTAGGATTAGGATGAGGAAGACAGGAAAGTGGGGTTGCCATATATCCTACTGCTTTCTTCTTGTGGGGCCACCTAGGGCTGGGTATATTCTGAGCAAGATCACAATGGCCTCTCCATGCAAGTAAGCACCTCAGAGGTGGCAGGCCTTGGTGATGATGATGCCCATATTACTAGGCAACTCAGGGACTTCCTAGTTATGAGTCCTTCACATCTTTGTAAGCCTGACCTTTTCTCAAATGTCCTCTAATACCCAATTTGAACACACCACCTGTTCCCTGCCCACTCCACCCTCAACTGAGAAGATACACATTACTGTCCTCCTTAAACCAGGTGGGTGAGGTGTGGGGAGGGGAACCCAGAGAACGGATCCCACTTCCTCTCTACAAGTGTGATTGACTACAGGATTGAGAGGAGATCACATTGGGTGGAAGACTTGCTCAGGCAGAATGGGGCCAATGGTCCTCTGAACTTCCCTGAAGTAACTAACTGTGTGTGTGTTCATACATGTATGTGGAGAGACAGACAGACACAGCACATCTCCCACAGATGGACTGTTTACATCAGAACACAGCTGAATAAATCTTTACATTCTTTGATGGTTAATTTTTATGTCAACTTGGCTGGACCACAGTGCTTAGATAATCGATTAAATATTATTCTGGATGCTTCTGCCAAGGTGTTTGCAGTCAGATTGACATTTAAATAGATGACCTTTGGGAAGAGAAATTTGCCCTCCATAAGTCAGCTTGTCTGCCTCCCTGGGAGATTTGGGGACTTGACTGCCACACATGTGCAAGCCAATTCCTTGCGAACATCATCCTCTCTCCACACACGCTCTGCTGGTTCTGTTTCTCAGGGGAATCATGACTTATACAGATACCCTCCCCATCAATGAGTCAATATGGGATCAATCAATGGCAGCCTGCCTGGGGCTTCATTTGCCTGGATGATTGTCACCTCTTGAGAGCCATGCAAGTCATTTGAAAGCAGAGAACCTGCCCAGTGTTTAGTAGACTGTCACCCACTTCTGCCTCCACTAGCCCCACCCTACCTATTTGCCTAGTGACTGACCCCTTTCCCTGATTTTTTTCCTTATTTGCCCCCACCTCTGTCTGAAACAGATAAAGCCTACAGTGGTCAACTTAGGCTGACTTTAGCTTCCATCTTCCCATTCCCAGATTGTTCCCCACTTCTGGGCGTGCAGAGCACGTCTTACCATTCACACCGTTCACACTGCATGCTCTCTAGGCATGGTTCCCTGTGTTAGGACCAACGACATGGTCCCAGGCTTCAGGATACCCAGAGCCTAGAAAAACCCAGGTTGAAAAGAGATGAATGTGTCCATGATTGGCAGCGCCTCAAAACCACACTGGCTTGGGAGAGGAGAGGCCACTTTCAGAGGGAGGATTATCATAATGCTCCCTCCCTTATACCTCCAGGAAAGCGCAAATGTTCTTCCTGAATTTCAATCAGGATTGGCAAAAGACCAAGATCACTGATTCTTTGAGTCAAGCAGTCAACACATGGGCCAACACAAGAAGACACTGAGGAGCTCTGTGACAGGGTACTCCATCTGGGGGCTGGCAAGCTCTGGCTAAGGAGACTGAAGAAAAGATGGCTGACAGTTAAAAAGCATGCCCTCTGTCCCAGGCCTCTGTAGGGAATGCCCAGTTAGCATTCACTCAGCCCTTGGAATTATGTAGCTGCAACCCCTTTACAGAAAAGGAAATGAAATGCAGGGAACTCATGACTTGACAATGACCCACTGCTTAGCAGTGATGGGGTCAGGATTTAAAGCCACAGAGTCTCACTCCATGGCCTTTGAGCCTCCTTGCTGGACAACCAGCTAACCCAGGGTCCCTATAAGAAGTCCTGAGCAAGCAGCCAAGAACAGTCCCTTACAAACAGTACAGGGTATTTCCGATGGACATGCACGCTGGAGAGCATCCCTCTGTAAGCTCTTAGCATGTTCTCTGCTTTCTGCATTGGGAAGCTTGAGGCCTTCCAACCTCCCCGCAGCTGTGACTGACGGCACAGCTGCATTTGTGAGCACACACAGAAGTCCCAGGGCTCCTGGAGTGTCTGGATGATATCAGTATAAGATACTTAAAGAGAATTTAAATGCACAAGAACTAAATAAACTCCCACCGTCACTCACTGAGATGCTGGCGTGTATAAACAACAGCTTGAGGAGATGCAGCTGGCAGCCCAGGGCCAGGGATTTCTGTTTACCAGCTAGAGTGGTGCCCCCGAGTGGCCAGACTGCAAACACTATTTGCAATGGACTTGGATAGCCCCTTTGAAATTGCATCGTAATTAACTTTTATTTAAATTGGGAAGGGTTATATATCTTAAAGTTACAGACACAAGATCAAAATGTATTAGTATTTTATACGGCAGGATTTTATATTCCAACAACTTAAACTTGAGTCAGTTGCCCATGCCTGGGAGGGCTGTGGTTGGGTGGGTACCATGCATTTGAACTTGATGGGACTTCAGGAAGGAGGAGCTGGGAGGCTCCTGAGAATAAGTGCTGCACAATCCGGGTTTGGAAGGAGTTTTCTAAAAGAACAGACTGAAGTGGACAGCAGAGGTTGATGTGGTGACACATGCTTGCAATTCCAGCACTCAGGAGCTGGGGGTTCAAAGCCATCCTCCATTGTGCTATGTGCACACTTGAGGCCAGCATGGGCTGAAAGAGAGGGAGAGGGAGAGGGAGAGGGAAAGGGAGAGGGAGAGGGAGAGGGAGAGAGAGGACACCCCAGGCTATGACATACAGAGGAAGTAGAACGGGCTTCAGGAAGAGTTGGATGTTGGGGATCCCAGGCCCTGAAAGAGAGAAGTAGAAAGGTAGGTAGGGAGTGGATGGTGGTGGAAGGCAAATCCCTGACTTTAAGATGATTGAGAAACGCAGGGCCAGACCCAAGGAGAGAAGCAAACACAAGGAACAGGGACATTGGTCAGCAGAGGATTGCCAAAGCGTCTGATTGTTCTTCAGAGATTGACTGAGCCCCTGACTCCATTCCAGACACCGCTCTCTGGGCATTACAGCCACAGACAATATAGGAAACGACTGACTCTGGGAGGTTCTGTCTGAGATGACGCTGAGGACCACCAGCAACAACAAAGCAGGAGCAGAGGACAGAGAATGTGGATGTGAATAGGTCTGGACTTCCTATAAGGTGATGGGGCGGGCCCTGGCGAGAGACTGAGTAAAGGATCAATAGGAGCAAGGGGGTCCAGGATCCCAAGTCCTGGCAGGAGGCATGCTGGGCAGAGCCCAGCAGCAAGGGGGCCTGGAGGCTGGAGTGACTGAAGCAGAATCAAGTCCCGTGAGGTGAGTGTGTGTGTGTGTGTGTGTGTGTGTGTGTGAGAGAGAGAGAGAGAGAGAGAGAGAGAGAGAGACATATACAGAAAGGGGGAGGGAGAAGGAAGAGAAGGAGAGAGAATAGATACTTAACATTTAACATTCAGACTTTGTGATCTCTTAGAACTGACTACACAACTTGGCCACAGTAGTATGAAAGCAGCTGCAGATTATGTGAAAGGATGGGGCAGGGCGGAGGGGGAGGGGCTGCTGCAGAGATGGGGGTGGGGCCGGTGGTAGAGGTGCCTCCGAGATGGCTCAGTGGTTCGGAGAGCTTGCTGCTCTTCTAGAGGATCTGGATCCCATTTCCAGTACCCATGTCGAATGGATTATGACCATCAGTAACTCCAGTTCCGAGGGATCTCATGGGTCAAGTCGTCAGTTCCAGAGGATCTCATGCCTTATTCTGGCCTCAATGCGCACAGATGTGTACACACACACACACACACACACACACACACACACAGGCATCATGAAAATTAAATCCTTTTTTTTTTTTTTGAGTTTTTTGAGACAGGGTTTCTCTGTGTAGCCCTGGCTGTCCTGGAACTCACTTTGTAGACCAGGCTGGCCTCAAACTCAGAAATCTGCCTGCCTCTGCCTCCCAAGTGCTGGGATTAAAGGTGTGGACCACCACGCCCGGCTCTTTTCTTTTCTTTTCTTTTCTTTTTTTTTAAAAGAGCCAGGCAGGACTGCATACCAATAAAACTCCCTAGACAAACATGGCAACAGACAGAATGGCCTGACAGTCATGGTTAATCCCCTGTGTTGACACTGCGGCCATTATAAGGCTTTAGTTTCACTGTGAGTGAGCTGGGTGAGGCACTGAGGGGCTTTAAGTAAAGAATGGGCCTGCTCTGACATTTCATTCATGACTTTGGGTGCTATGTGTGAACAGATGGTCAGAGACAAAACGAGAAGCTGGGAGTCTAACTCGTCTTCCTCCCATCTGAAGGAAGTGGGAAAGTCATTCAGCTTCTCAGGGCTTCTTCAGGCTCCTCCCTTGTAAACTGGGGAAATAATAATACCCATGTCACAGGGCTGAGGTGAAGAGGCAGTGAATTAATGTATGTAAAGTACATGGAAAGTGCCAGGCACACAGTATGATCACATGGAGGCCATGATGGTTGGAATTAGTCAAAGAGACAGAAGGTGACTGGAAGGACTGGAAAGATGGCCCAGCACTGGCTGCTCCTCCAGGGGACCTGAGCTTGATTCTCAGCACCCATGTGGCAGCTCACAACTGCCTGTAACTCCATTCCTAGGCAATCCAGTGCCCTCTTCTGGCCTCTTCCTAGACATGTGGATGGATTCTTAACGAAGACATCAGAACTCCACCATGTTTAACACAGAAGCAGAGTTGGCAGTCTATCTGGATCTAGATATCAATATAACAGTTCTCAAGGGCCACAGATCATTTCAGGCTTGCAATGCCTGGGTCTTTTGGTGGAGGTTGTCCAGCTTGGGTTATGCGGCCATATCTTCATATGCCTGGCCCTGGCATCTTTAAGGAGTTGATTCAGTCGGTGTCTAAGGAGCAGTCCCTCTGCCTCCATGGTCAGTATGTGCCAAGACCATTCCACTTCCTGCTTTTTAATACAAGGCCAGTCGCTGAAGAGTCAGAAAAACAAATTTTACACGGATGGAAGGACTTAATAGTCCTTGGCACTAAAGAAAGAATATTTTTCCATTTGGAAAGTTTTATGAACAAATGGCACTGTTAGGAGTCTCAGAAATCCAGGTCCACTTGAAGTGTATCTTCAGCAATATACTCCACTTGAGGGTCCTCCTGTCTCCGATTAGGGAACCATTCTGGGAGAGTTACTCCCACGAGTACCCAATTAAATAAACACAGCAGTTAGCAAAAATGGGCAGCTGGTAGTTTTTAGTTATTTACCTCTTAATATTTGAAATGCATTTTTTAAAATCACAAGATGGCCAATATTAGGTGTTAGTGTGAGATAGGCCAATTAAATTGATCACTATTTCAAAGTGATTCTCGAGCTTTAAGCACCCATGAATCATATGGGGATCTTGTTAATCTGTGGATTCCACATCAGTCAATTCAGAGTGATACCTGGGGTTTTGTGTCTGTCGTTTGTGACTGGGTCTTACTCTGTAGCCTAGGCTAGCCTGGGATGCACTATTTAAACCAGACTGGCCTTGACCTTACTCTGAGGTTTTGAAAGAAAATAATATACGAGGCCTATGGTTTAAACAGCAGAAAACCTGAGGCAGGTACAGGCGAGTAAACAAAGTTGTTGACCGGTTATAGAGATAAAAAGGTATGCAAAGAGAGTAATGGGCCATTTGGCTTGGCCTCCACTGACTCAGGAAAACCCCCTGCAGGATAGCTGCTACCTGGGGACTCTTGCTGGTGTT